>PVLA01004355.1:0-127038 GCA_004027455.1 Hydrochoerus hydrochaeris | reverse complement strand
AAGCTGAGTAATATTCCAATGTATAAAAATGCCACATCTTTTTCAGTCACTCTGCAGTTGATGGGCATGGGCATCTTGGTTGTTTCCAGGATTTAGCTATCACAAATTGTGCAGCTATGAACATGGGTGCACATATATCACTGTGATATGAACTTTTCAGTTCTTTGGGGAAGATACCCAGGAGGGGGATAGCTGGATTGAATGGGGCTTCCAATCCTAGTCTTCTGAGAATTCTCCATATGGATTTCCATAATGGTTGTACCAGTCTACATTCCCACCAACAGTGGAGCAGTGTTTCTTTTTCCCCGCAGCCTCGCCAACATTTGTTATCAGTTGATTTCTTGATGGCAGCTATTCTTTCTGGAGTGAGGTGGAATCTCAATGTTGTTTTAATTTGCATTTCTTGAATGACCAGTGATGGTGAACATTTCTTCATGTATTTATTTGCCATTTGTATATCTTTCTCTGAGAACTGTGTGTTCATCTCAGATGCCCATTTTTGGAGAGGGTCTTTGAATTTGGGGGGCTTGATGTTTTTCAATTCTTTATATATTTTGGACACAAGTCCTTTGTCTGAAGGGTTGCTGGCTAAAATTCTTTCCCACTGTGTGGGTTTTCTTTTCATTCTGTTGGTGATTTCCTTTGAAGTGCAGAAACTTTTCAATAATATGAGATCCCATTTGTTGATTCTTTGAAGTGTTTCCCATGCAGTTTGCATTTTGTTCATGAATTCTCTGCCTACCCCTATGTCTCCAAGACTTCTACCTACCTTGTCTTCCAGTGGATTTAGTGTTTCTGTTTTAATATTTAGGTTAGAGTAGATAAAACTCTTGAAGACACTGGTGTCAGCAAAGACTTTGTGAATAAAACTCCAATTGCACAGGAACTATCACAAAGAATCAACAATTGGGACCTCATCTCATTAAAAAGCTTTTGCGCAAAAAGAAAAACCACCAACAAAGTGAAGAGATGACCCACAATGTGGGAAAAAATGTTTGCCAGCTGTTCCTCAGACAAAAGATTACTGTTGAGCACTATAAAGAACTCAAAAAAATCAGCCCTCCCAAATTAAAAAACCCATTCCAAAAATGGGCATCTGAGATGAATACATACTTCTCAGATGAAGTAATAAAAATAACAAATATATCTATGAAAAAATGTTCAAAATCATTGGTCATTAGAGAGATGCAAATTAAAACAACAATGGGATTCTATCTCAAACCCAGAAAAAAATGGCTATTATAAAGAAATCAACCAATAAAAAATGCTGGTGGGATGGTGGGGAAAATAAAACACTTCTCTACTGTTAGTGGGAGTGCAGACTGGTGCAACTACTTTGGAAATAGTATGAATATTCCTCATAAAACTAGGACTAGAGGTGCTATATGACCCAGCTATTCCCCAGATCAGTGACTTTTCAGAAGGATTAAAACCACCATACCACAGTGATATATGTATACCCACAATTATAGCAGCACAATTTGTAATAGTTATATCTTGGAAACAACCTAAATGCCTATTGACCAAGGAATGGATAAAAAAGATATGATGCTTTTATACAATTGAGTGCTATTCAGCCATAAAGAACAATAAACTAGAGATTTACATAGTTAAATGGATGCAACTCAAGACTATATTCATAAGTGAAATAAAGCACATTCACATGTGCAAACATCATATTGTCTCCCTAGTATAAGAAGCTGAAAGAGTAAATAAGATATCAAAATACACAATAGATATTATAAAATGGTAAAAAAAAAAAAAAAGACTATTCAAAAGGAAAGAGAAATTGGGATGGGGAAAAGAGATAAGGAAGAAGAAAACAACAAATATATGTAATATTAAAATATAATATAGTATATATTATATAAATATATATATATATACATATATGTACACTCAAGACAGTTAAGATAGTTACACTATGAATTTCTCTTAGTTTACTGAAAAGAAAGGTTTGTGCTAATATTATTTGGACAATTTAATGCTTATAACTTGTTCTCTGAATAACTAATTTAAAGATAACAATATGCAATATATTAATCTTTGTTACCCTCCTACTGTATTGTTTTATTATTTTTTCTTCTCTTTAAAATTAAAAAAAATTTATTAGACTTCACAGAAAGTTAATGATCACCCATTTTGTTCTCTTTTAGACCATTTCAAAGTATTGCATAATCATTTTTATCAGTTAAATCTAATCAATACAGACCTAAATAAATAGCTCTACTTTATTATTCAATAAAACAAAAAATATGGAGTGTTATGAGACTATACATGTGCATGTTTTAGTCATTTTTTCATCACTAGGACACAATACCTGATGTGTGCAATTTAAAGAAGGAGAAATTGAACAAACCCCACCTAGCTGTGCAAGTCTGGCACCTCACTCAGAACCTGGTAGGGCCCTTCCCAGTGCTCCCAAAGAACCAGAGACATGCAGTAGGTCACTCAGGAATCCCGAGTGGCAGGGAAACCTCTGCTGAGTGACATGAGCTGAAGGCCTGCACAGCAAACTCCTCCTAGCTGTGCAACCTTGGAACCTCACTAGGAGGACAGTAGGGCCCCAATCAGTGTCCCCAAACAGCTGGGAAGCTTTGGCGTGCCATGTGGCATGAGCTGAAGTCCTGTACAGCATACTCCATCTAGCTGTTCAGCCTTAGAACCTGGTAGAGTCCCACCCTGCAACCTTAAGCAGCCAGGGAGCTTCAGAATGTCACAAGGGGTGTGCTGAAGGTCCACCAAGCATACTCCTCCCATTCGAGAAGGCTTTGAGTGCCCTTAGACACCTGATAAAGCCCCCACTCAATTGGGGAAATTTCCTGTAGTATGGACAGACATCCTCAACCCAGGAAGCAACTGAGACCTTGCATTCAGTGTCCCCAGAGGAATACAGGAAAATGACAAAGCAAAAGAGTAAAATACAATCTCAAACCTCCTGCTGATCCCAAACAAGCCTACAAGGCATGGACATAGAAGAAAGTGTAAGCCATATACCTGAAATTTCTGAAATGATAGCAACTAAAGTAAAGAAACAACTCTATGAAGCTATAAAGGAACTCAGATCAGAAATAATCTCCCAGGTAAAAGAAGAAATGATAAACATAATAAAAGAAATGCTGACTACATCTAAAGAAGATATAGTTTAAAAATTGAGGAGCATTACAAAGTGATGGAAACCTTGAATGAACAATATAAAGAAGCAATTGAATGCATGAAACCGATTCAAGGAGATATCCAGGAAATCAGAAATTCTCTCAAATGCTAGCAAAATCACCTGACTGTGAAGATAGACTTTCAGACAAGACAAGATAAGATTGTAGCTAGTGAACAGGAAAGGAAAGATCTTTAAAAATTAACAAGGAATCATAAAATAACAATTCAACAGTTGCAGGATGATGCAAAGAACAATATAAGATAGGTGTAAATGAAAAAGAAGGTGACAACACAAATGATATCAAGACTATTTATAGAACTAATGGCCAAAAATTTCTCAAACATGGGAAAGGAAACTGACATACAGATAAGTGAAGCATATAGAACTCCAACTAGCCCTAAACAAAATAAATCTACACCCAGACATATAATAATCAACATCCTAGAAATTCAACATAAAGAGAATATTAAAAGCTGTTAGAGAAAAGAAATAAATCACCTATAAAGGAAAGCCCATCAGAATCACAGCAGACTTCTCAACACAATGAAGTCAAGAAGAGCATGGAGTAATGTATTTCAAATCTAAAAGGAAAACAACTTCCAACCCAGATTGATGTGTCCTGCAAAATTGTCCTTCAAAATTGATAGAAAAATAAGATACCTCCATGACAATGAACAGTTGAAGAACTTCATAACCACCAAAGCAACCCTGCAAAGAATACTGAAACATATTTTAGATACACATAAAAATAACTACAACTCCAAGAACACCAACAGAAGAAAATCACTAAGCAAGAAAAACAATTAATCAAAGGGGAAAGGTAAAGAATCAACAGCAGAGAGATAACATGACAAAAATGAGCCAATATATATCAGTTATAACCATTAATGTAAATAGCCTCAATTCACCAATTAAAAGAAAGAGACTGGCAGAATGGATCAAGAAACAACATCCAACCATATGCTCTATATAAGAAACCCATCTAACTCAAAATGAAATTCATAGAGTGAAAGTCAAAGGATGGAAAATAATACTTCATGCAACAGGAACACAAGAAAAAGCAATGGGTAGCTATTCTGTTTGCAAACAACATGAACTTCAAACCAAGAATGATTAGGAGAGATAAAGAAGGCCACTACATACTAGTTAGGGAAAACTTCAAGAGAAAGAGATAACAATCCTAAACATATATGCACCAAATATGGGAGCACTCAGCTATATAAAGTAAATATTAATAGAAATTTAAAATCAAATAAGTAATAACACAATTATAATGGGAGACCTTAATGCCCCATTGACACAAAGAGACAGAACAACTAGACAGAAAATCAGCAAAGAAATAAAAGAACTGAATCAAACATGTGAACAAATGGAATTAGTAGATATGTAAAGAGTGTTCCAACGACAACAGAATATACATTCTTCTCAGCTTCACATAGAACATTCTCTAAAATAGACCATATATCAGCCCACAGAACATGCTTAAGTAAAATGCAAAAGAATTGAAATAATCCCATGTGTATTATCTGAACATAGTGCCATGAAACTAGAAATAAAATGACAAAAGAAACTGCAAAAACCCCACAAACACATGGAAATTAAATAATACACTCCTGAACAATCAATGGATCACAGAGGAAATTAAAGAAGAAATTAAACAATTTCTACAAGCAAACAAAAATACAAATACAACTTACTGGAACCTGTGGGATGCAATGAGAACAGTCCTCAGAGGGCAATTGACTGCAGTGAATTCCCACATCAGGAAAACAGAACAAAGACAAACATCCTGATGCTACATCTCAAACATCTAGAAAAAGACAAGCAAGTCAAACCTAAAGCCAAAAGAAGGAAATTATAAAGATCAGAGCAGAAACTAATGCAGAAGAGACTAATAAACATTACAAAGAATCAGTGAAACAAAGAGTTGGTTCTTTGAAAGAATACATAAAATTGATAAGCCCCTAGCCAACCTTATTTTAAAAAGGAAAGAAAAAACTCAAATTCATGCAATAAGGAATGAAAAGGGTGAAAACACTACAGACCCTGTGGAAATACAGAAGATCATCAACATCTATTTTGAAAACTTCTACTCTCATAGGCTTGCTAACACTGAAGAAATGGACAGATTCCTAGAAACATATGAAATACCAAAGCTGGGTCAAGTGGATGTAAAATTGCTGAATAACCCATTTTCAGTTAATGAAATTGAAAATGTAATTAAAATCTTATCAACAAAGAAAAGTCCATGTCCTGATGGATTCACTGCAGAATTCTACAAGAAATTCAAGGAAGACTTAATGCCAACACTCCTCAAACTCTTCGAAATTGAAAGGGAAGCAATTCTTCATAACTCATTCCTGGAAGCAAGTATTACCCTAATATCAAAACCAGAGAAATATCCAACCAAAAAAAGAACTATAGGCCAATCTTCCTAATGAACATAGATGCAATAATCTTAATAAAATATTGGCAAAAAGAATGCAGCAAGTCACTGAGAAGATGATACACCATGACCAAGTGGGATTCATCCAAGGAATGCAGGGCTGATTCGACATATGTAAATCAATAAATGTAATACACCATATCAACTGAGCCAAAGACAAGAATCATATGATCATTTTGATAGATGCAGAAAAAGCTCTTGATAAAGTCCAACACTCATTCATGTTAAGAACCCTAGAGAAAACTGGAATAGATGGTCTTTACCTCAATCTGATAAAAGACATCTATGACAAACCAACAATCAACATTGTATTAAATGGTCAAAAACTGAAAGCTTTCACTTTAAAATCAAGAACAAGACATTATCACCACTCCTATTCAATATAGTACTAGAAACATTAGCCAGAGCAATTAGGCAAGAGAGAGAAATAAAAGGAATAAGGAGAGGAAGGAAGAAGTCAAATTATTATTACTTGCAGATGACATGATACTCTACATAGAAGACCCCCAAAACTCTGTTGAAAGATTTCTAGATGTAATAACCAAATTCAGAAATGTAGCTGGTTACAAAGTCAACACTCAAAAATCAATAGCATTCTTATACACTAACAACAAATTCATGGCAGAGAAATGAGAAAACACAACCTTCACTTTAGCATCCAAAAAAATGAAATCAATTAACAAAGGAATCAATCTAACAAAGGAAGTAAAAGATCTATTCAGTGAAAATTACCATACTCTGAAAAAAGAAATTGAAGAGGATCTCAGAAAATAGAAAGACATTCTTTGTTATGGATAGGAAGAACAAATATTGTGAAAATGGCCATTCTCCCCAAATTGTTATACAGATTTAATGCAATTCCAATCAAAATGGCATACCTTACAGATCTAGATAAATCATTCCTAAAATTCATCTGGAACCAGAAGAGACCTAGAATAGCAAAATCAATTCTGAGTAGCAAAAGCAAGGCAGGAGGCATCACAATCCCTGACTTGAAGTTATATTACAAAGCTACTGTGATAAAATCAGCAAGGTACTAGAATAAAAACAGACCTGAAGATCAATGGAATAGATTAGAAGATACAGCCACAACTACAAACATATTCAGCCACCTTATCCTTGACAAAGGAGCCAAACAAGTTCACTGGAAGAAAGATAACCTCATTAATAAGTGGTGTTGGAAAAACTGGATTCCCATATGCCCAAAACTAAAAGTAGACCCATGCCTATCACTGTGTGAAGTCAAAATGGATCAAATTTCTAAACATTAAAACAGTAACACTAAATCTGCTGGAAGACAAAGTAGGTAGAAAACTTGTAGACATAGGGGTAGGCAAAGAATTCATGAACACAAATCAAACTGCACAGGAAACTTCCCAGAATCAACAACTGGGATCTCATCTTATTAAAAAGTTTTTGCATGTCAAAAGAAATCTTCAACAGAGTGAAAAGAAAACCCACAAACTGGGAAGAAATCTTAGTCAACTGTCCCTCAGACAAAGGATTTCTATCTAGAACATATAAAGAATTTTAAAAAATTTTTTTAAAAATCAGACAACCCAAATTCAAAGGCCCAATCCAAAAATGGGCATCTGAGATAAATACACAGTTCTCAGATGAAAAAATACAAGTGACAAATAAATACTATTCTCCTATCTCACTCTAGAAAGAATGGCCAGGATCAAGAAAACCACCAATAACAAATGCTGGAGAGGCTGTGGGAAAAAAAAGAACTCTTCTGCACTATTGGTGGGAGTGTAGGCTGGTAAAAACACTGTGGAAATCAGTCTGGGGGGTTCCTCAAAAAACTGGGATTGAAAGTCTCTTTTGGCCCAGCTATTCTACTTCTGGGCATATTCCCAGAAGAACTGAAAACATCATACCACAGTGATATATGTGCATCCATATTTATAACAGCACAATTTTTTTTTTTTTTGCAGTACCAGGGATCGAACTCACAACCTTGCACTTGCCAGGCAGGTGCTTATGCCACTGAGCTAAATCCTTGACAACAGCACAATTTGTAATAGCCAAATCTTGGAAACATCCTAAATGCCCATCAGCTGAGGAATGAATAAAAAAGATATGGTATCTTTATACAAGGGAGTACTACTCAGCTGTAAAGAAGGATCACATTGAGGTTTTTATAGGTGCATGGATGTGACTTTACACCATACTCATAAGTGAAATAAATCAAACTCACATGTGTAAAGACTGTATTGTCCCCCTAGTGTAAGAAATTGAAAGAGTAAATAAGATACAAAATCTTCAATAAATATTGTGAAAGTATGAAAAACTGGTCAAAGAAGAAAAAATAACTCAGGGAAAGGGAGAAAAGGAAGAGAAAAGAAAAAAGATATATTTGTATATGCACACTTAAGATTACTAAGATGATTGTACTGCTAATTCTATGAGTTTTTGGAACAAAACAGTTAACATCCATAGGATTTGATCAATTTTGCATAACTATATCTGGTAATTCAAGTAAGACTTTTGAAGATAACTATGCAAAACAACAAAATTAGTTATGTTCCTACCACCTAGTTTTGAAAGCCTATATTGTTATTGATTTGGGCTCTTCATTATTGGTATTTATTTTTTTTCTTGTATTTTGGGGTTTGTTTTGTTTTCCTCTAATACAGAAAGGATAGCTGTATATGTATGGGCTTATACATGCTTTGATCTTCTCCTAAACAGTTTACAAGAATTGATTTTATTACATGTTACAGTATCAACAGCCACTTAGAAGAAGTATTTTCAAGAGAACAAGGGACATTATGGCAGCCATTGTTGATTTTCCTATTGTCTGGTTTTGAAGACCTGTAATACTTTAATTCTTTTGTTTTGATCAGTTTTATAAGTTTGTTTTGTTTAAATTCAGTGTGTGTGAAGATAGAAACAACTACTTCAGGGAAAACAGGAGACATATGGTAGACACTGTTGATTTCCTGTTATCTTGTTTTGAAATCCTGTGTTGTTTGCATTGTTTTGCTGTGATCTGCTTTGTTCTGTTTGTTTTGTTTTATTCTCTTTTTTTAAAAAAAGGACGATAGGTTTATGTTGTCTCACGGTTTCAGCCCTTAATCAGCTGACTCCTAGGTAGAATCTGCATGGCAGAGGGACCTGGCAGAGGGAAATGTTCTCAACTCATGGTGGCCATGGTGGCCAGGAAGCAGAGACAGAAGGAAGCAACAGAGAGAGAGAGAAGGGGAGAGGGGAGAGGTGGAAAGGGGAAAGGGGAGAGGGGAGAGGGGAAGAGGGGGAAAGGGGAGAGGGGGAAGGGGAGAGTGCTAATTGCAGGGCAAGTTGTGCATGTGATCAAAGGTCAAACAGGCTATCTCAGCACAAGGAAACTCTTTGAATGGGAGCAAGGATTTACTTGGAGAAGGATTAGTATGTGCAAAGGCCCTGTGGCAGATGGAAGTATGGAAAAGTACAGTTATTTTGAAGGTAACAAGAGGCATTATCATAGCCACTGCTGATTTTGTTTTATTTTGTTTTGAAGTCCTGTGCCACATTCATTGTTTTGTTTTGATTGACTATTCTGGTTTATTTGGTTTTATTCTCTTAAAAAAAAGAAATGGCTTTTGTTACTGGTGGTAACTAGGCTAAGATACAAAATTCTACAAGAGGAGTAAATTTGGCTGAGGTATGATAGGAAAGGGTTTTGGTTTTGGTAAGAGTGATTTAACCTAGGATCTTCATATTGAGCTATTGTGGTACCTTGGTTTACAAACCTAGTTTCTTTTATGAGTCTGGAGAAGATGGCTGTGCTGTGTTTGTGTGGAGAGGATGGCCATTGTTGTGTTTGTCAACTCTACGCAGAATTTGCAATTGGAAGTAAAATTTTTGTTTGTGAACTAAATTGTTTGTAAACATAGTGTCTGTGAATTGAGGTACTGCCATGTAACGCCAACTCGTTTTATTTCTTATTTTGAGACAGGGTCATACTAAGTGGCTAAATTGCTTGAGAGGAGCTCAAACTTTCAGTCCTCCTGCCTCAGCCTCCCAGAATGCTGGGATTACATGCATGCACCACCAAGCCTGGCATAATGAGAAGTTTCCTGATTAACATACCTCTGTAAAAATGTCACCTGATTCAGAATGCTCCTAGAAACCCATAAAAACTGCTTTTATCAGTCACTGTTCACTGTTTTAAACACTGACACCTATTAACTAATTTAATCCTAACAATGGCCTACTGGAAAAGGTATTATTGTTGAGCCCATTTTACAGATGAGAAAATTGAAAAACAGCTGGCAAATGGGAGCATAGAAGTCATATGATATCTATATATTAAAATAACATTATTGCAATGGAAAAATAAAATATACAATCTATAAAAAATTGGAATTCACGAAAAGCTATATTCTGGAGGGCTAAGGTCACAACTGCATAAGAAGCAGTGGCACAGTGTCTGATGTCTACTGGGCACTTGGTATATGTTCGTTATAGAAAGCGGTTAGTTAAGTATATATGGGGTGATCAGAAATAAGGTGAATTGTTTAAATTTTAAAATTTGTTACAGTAAAAGACACAGCCCATGGTTAATCCCCTTTAAAACACTCACTCTCACTTCAAACACACTTACCCCATCATTCTTAGCAGTATATCTTCTATGGTAATAAGCTGTTTGAAACATTCACCATATTTTTCAATCTCCCTTTTATATGAAGAATTTTTAACTCAAAACGTACATGGCTTCTAGCTTTTGATAGAAAACTGTTAGTTACTTGTCAACAATGTGAATTGTAAGTCCACTATCATCAATAAGCAAAAGGTAATCTTCCCTCATGAAAGTTTAAGAAATGACCCCTCCAACAACAAACAAAGCGACAAAACCAAAAATCCTGCCTGGGTTTGCAGAAGCAATCATAAACATCACTATAAATATACACCTTGCTTTTAGACAAGTACTTTTCCAACTTAAGGACTCACACTCACAAGCTAATACACCCATAAATGGGTAAGAATGACGCCAACAAACTTTGAGCCATAAAAATTTTTAAACATTTTACTGACTTATAATGTGCACCTTTAAAAATAATCCAGAAATGGGCATCAAGTCTAACACCACATCTCAAACGCTGTCAAAGATAATGCTCCAACAAAAAGTCTGGCTTTAATTACCATGTAGATTACAAATAGACACCGATAGGTGCAGGGCAGGAAACTCCGCTTCCTATGCCAACCTTTCAATCATTAAAGCCTGCTCAGCACAAAGCCCACAGTTAGTCACACCATAGCCAACATGCTCAGGCTGGTTGGAGGCCAGGCCCTGTGCAGCCCAGGGCTTGGCGCTGCCTTGTCAGCTGTTCTCACTCTTAATGGGCCTCAAATCCCACTTTATATTTATATCCCAGCTGCTTCAAAAGGCCACAGCCATGCTGACCAGACAGCAAAAATAGAAAAAAAGGAGGGAGTAATAACCATACACATTAATAACCAATCCATTTAAAAAATACAAAGGCAGAATTTGGGTCTATTTGGCTTCATAAAAGAACAATCAGAAGACGCAAATCGAGGCTGTGATTCCTATGGCTGCCTGGAACAAGTATCTCCTGTGGCTGACTCTTTCTCCAAACATGAATCATTCTGGAAAGCTTTCTAAATTTGTCAGTGATCTCTATCCTATAGCATGACCCATGAGAAAGTGGTAACAGTGTGTGAGTGTAAATACAAACAATAACATGGCTTTGAAAGTAGAGTTTCAACATGGGGAGGAGAATTGGCCTGAATGGGAGGAGCCCCGAGTTGGAATCTGCTGTGCATTGTGTGCGAGGCCAGGTTGCTTTGCTCATTGCCAAATGGGCTGGTCAGCTTCCTCCTTGCCCACTGTCCCCTCAGTGAGATAAATAGCTTGTGTAGCTCTGGCATGGAATATAAGCTCAATGCATTCTTCCTTTTAATGTCAGCAGTGTGTGCACTGATTTTCAGCTATTCCATTCAGCACTATCGTATTTCCTTGCTCTATATTCTCTTAATCCAACCAGTTCTAAGCAACCTCGTTGGTAATACATATTTAAGCATAAGCATATTTGGAGACACTGGTTTTAAGTAGAAAGGTAGGTGATAGCTATGTGTGGGAAAGCATACAGACTCAAATAGGCAATTGCCTGTGCAGCAAAGTAATACTTGAAGATTAAGAACAGGGCCCTTGTGACTCAGGGTTCCCTAACATTACAGAGCCTACCATAAACACAAAGGCAAGAGCCTGCAGGGAGCGGTTAGGAGTGGAAGGAGGGGAAAGACAAAATGGGAAACTGGGATTAACATGATGAAATTCACAGAGCCCCACAGGTGAACGAGACCTTACAAATCTAGTCCAATCTTCTGACACTTTGGATTGAGAATATAAGGAAGATGGTAGATTGTCTCATATTACCGGTTTCCTGTCCTGCCTGGAGCAGGGATAGTCTTATGGAAGCACTCTAGTCTCCAGGTGCAGCACCTGACCCACCCCAGGTAACCAGTGTAGATGATTTTCTAAATATGAGGTATGATCAAAATATACTGCAAATATTTACATTTTAAAAAATTTATTGCAGTACAAGATATATTGCTATTAGCCCCCTCAAAATACACCCCCATAGCAGTTCTGGAAGTCTTCTTTCTTGGGCATTTGTACTTGCACTGTTATGGTTGCCTCGGTGTCCTAAATCAATTAAAATGTTTAACTTTCCTGGTCATTTTAACTTTAGGAAAGAGCCGGAAGTCACCCAGTTCCAGACAAAGGGAATAAAGTGGGTGAGGATGAACTATAATGTTTTCATTTCTCAGAAATTTCTATAAACATTTTGAATCCATTCAAGACAGCCATAACAAAGCAACTAAAGACACTCATGAAAGAAGACTTCTAAAATTGCTTCAGAAAGTGGGAAAAATGATGGCATAAGTGTGCTCAAAGTGAAGAGGAGTATTGAGGGCAGCTAATGGCCATGCATCCCTTACTGTAATAAAGTTTTTATTTAAATGCATACCTTATTATCAGCCCTTGTGTTTCACAAAGTCATTTTTCATTGGTACTTTCCTTTCATTGTAAGTTAAAGATTTCTCATGCCCTCATACATGTGAGTTATGAGATTTATGGTCACTAGTACTGTATAGTCACTCTGTCATGGGAGCTTTCTCTCTCCTATGGAAAAAGAATAGAAAAAAAAGACAACCAAGTGGAAGGGAAATTGTGTAAATGTCTTTGCACTTACTGTAGTCTCCTCACCACGAAGACCCTGTATAGAGCTGGTTGGAGCTGCAGCTTCCTAAAGCTACAGACTTTACCCAAAGGTCAAATTCACTGGCTATTTGAAAATGGAACTGTAGCTATGAGAGGCAGAAGTGTATCACAGTGGGTGTTCAGAGGAACTGGCATCAAATCAGGAAAAATCAGCCAGATTCTACCACTGATCTACTGCATATAGAATCAACTCCAACTCAAGGTCAATGTTTTTATCTTATTCCCTTTGCTCTTGAAGTCTGGTTTAGACAAATACAGACCAAGATTACTAGTCGTGGAATACAAATGCCAAGTTTCATTAAGGTGACAAGACTACTTTGCCTATTGTTTCTGCCTTATTGGTTAACAATTGGTAAAGCTAATTGTTGCAGAACAGCCAGTTAGAGGTCATGCAGTCACTGATGTAGGCACAGGAGGAGAAGATTATTCTAGATTGAAAGGCACTTAAGGGATGGAACAACCAACTGACTGCAATGTAGGATGCTAACTGGCTCTTCAATCAAATAAGCCAACTACAAGTGACATTTAGAGACAATTGGGGAAATTCAAAAGAAAGAGGAATATTAAAGATCAATAAGGGATTACTGTTGATTTTATTACTGTGACAATTATTTTGTGGTTAGAAAGGGAAATATTCATTTTTTAGTGATACATAATCAGTACTTAAAGGAGACATGTTGTGTTCTCTATGATACTTTTAAGGAAAATAGCAGATTAAATAAATAAGTTAATTAGTTTCTGCTGTAGCAGAAAATTCTCCCTCCAGCCAGTGTACCTCTGTTACTGTCAGTTATCCAGATAACAGTTCCTGTTACTTCTGTTTACATAGCTGGTCACTATGGTGCATACTGTAAAAACCAAAGACAGCCATATACTCAACCTCTATACCTCCCCTTTGCAACCCATAAAAACCTCCCTCCCTGAGCCTTCAAGATCCGACATTTTTATAAGTATTGACTTCTTGTTTGTGTCCATCCAACATTAAATAAATTGACCTCCAAATCCTGGGTGACATTTTTGGTATTTCTATTACCATGGCACTACTATGCTCACTGGCTACCTACAGCCAACGGTCCCTAAGATTTCACTAGGGAAAAAAACAATCATTCTTTGGCATTCTTTGAATTTGTTTATCATGTCCATTTCTTCCTATCATGCTAGTACCATGGAAGCCATATTTCTCAAAAGAAATGTAATAATTTACATATGCATATTAGGTAAGATCCATTGAAAGTAAATATGACTAACTTTATGAACTCATTTTATAGTATTAGTCTTTTGTGTGCATGTGTGTACTACTAGAGATTGCACCAAGCTACATCATCAGTCCTTTTAAAATTTTGAGACAGGGATGAGTGGGGACAGTGACTGTATAGAGAATTGTTCTGAAATCTGGCTATGGGAAAAAGATGCTTTAAATTTTGACCAACTTTCTGGTTGGCCAGATGCCATTGAACCAAAGAAAAAGAGGGAGGTGTTTTTCAAGAGGTTTTTTTGCTGGAATTTTCCTGTATTGGGTGAACTATTAATGAGAATTCCTAGCATCTATATAAATAAGTAACTAGGGGTAGTCAGCACAGACTGGGAGAAGCAGGAGCCAGCCCTGCCCCCACATACCCACTGGCCACCATTGGGTACTCATAGCCAGCACAGCCCAGGTGAATAAGCCAGAGAAATCATAACCAACACAGAAAGTGCCTAGGACCTCATAACATGCTCATACGGAGGAACCCAGGAAAATGTCAAGACGAAGGAGCAAAAGGCGATCTCTGGTCTGCAGCCCACACAGAGCAAGTCCAGGAGATGCAGACATAAAAGATACTGGAAGTCACACACCTGAAGTTTCTGAAGCAATGGCAACTGAAGTAAAGAAAAACTTCATGAAATTATAAAAGAAATCAGATCAGAAATGCTACCTCTGGTAAAAGAAATGAAAAGTCTAAGAGAATTGCTGAGCATATCTAAAGAAGACATAGATTAAAAAAATAGAGGAGCCTAGGAAAATGAATGAACCATATAGGAAAGATTTAGAATCAAGAAACAGATCCAAAGAGATACCCAGGAAGTTAAAAACTCCACTGAATGCTGGCAAAACTGCTTGAAAGAAACTAAAGATAGACTTTCAAACCTTGAAGACAGGTTTACAGCTTGAGATTGTAAAAAGAAATATCTCTTAAAAATAACAAGGAATCAGGAAATAACAATTCAACAGCTACAAGACAACCAAAAGAAACATAGCTTAAGAATAAGAGGTGTGAGTGAAAAAGCAGGGGCCAACAGAAATGACATTAAAAGTCTATTTACAGAAATAATATCAGAAAACTTCCCAAGCATAGGAAAAGGAAGTGGCATTCAGATAAGTGAGGCATATAGAAGTCCAATTAGCCATAACCAAAATAAATCTACACCCAGACATATAATAATCAAGATCCTAGAAATTCAACATAAGAACAAAATATTAAAAGCTGTTAGAGAAAAGAAACAGATCACCTATAATAGAAAACCCATCAAAATCACAACAGACTTCTCAACACAAATCATCAAATCAAGATCTTGGAGTGAAAAATTTTTCTTTTTTTAAAAAAATTTTTTAAAGATTTTATTTAAAGAGAAACAAAAGCATGTAAAGGGTAGAGATAATACAGAATTCAAAAAAAGATAAAAAGAAATCACTAGTTAATAAATTACATATTATCCTCTTAGAAATAGTTGTTCAAGTTACAAAATTAAAACATACAAAGTAGATAGTCAAACAGTGAGAGTGTGAGCAGCTACGCATGCATGAATTTCTACGTGTATTTCTGTCCTTTCTGTATTAGAGGGAAAAACAAAACTTACCAAGACAAAACAAAACAAATTCCTATAAAAATATGAAACCAAAAAGTCATAAAACAACAGTACAAGGTGATCTACAATGATTACTATGTTGTTTATTATTTTCAATAGAATGTCTATATCATCAGGCATAATTGAATATAGTAGTATAATTGAGTATAGCAGTGAATAACAATATTAGTAAAATAAAACATTGTAGAGAGTATAAAACTTCAAAGGCAGGTAATAATCAAACCAGAGTGGATATTCTAGTGGATCTTGTCATCTTAAGTGCAGTTGCCTATACTCTCAGACTTGATGCTATCAATCATAACAGCTTTGAATAAAATCTTTATCAATACAAAACAGCGATCCAACAAACCAGATTCGATTACAATGTCATGGTAAAACAGTGTAGGTTTTACAGAGCTTTAGAGCTTTAGATTAAGTTAATAAGAAATTAAGGATGATTACCATACTATATTCTGTTATTTTCAGGATTACTGTCTGTGCCCTCAAATCTAGGACAGGTAGAATGACTGGAACAGAATATAATACATCTAAGCAGAGTAGTGTGAGTAATTTGTGTTTTAAATCCTGGTGCACTATTAAATATAGCATATCAAGGCCATCTATGTTAGAGTTTCTAGTTATCCTTCTCTGCCTCATTTCTGCTATGCTATTTTTCTGCCTTTGTTTAGTTTTCTCCTTCATTCTACTGCCTGCCCCACTCATTGAGGCCTTTCTGCCATTGTTCCTAAAATCCTGGTATTTTTTTTCTCTCTCTCTAGAATTCCTTCAGCATTTTCTGCAGGGTTGGATTGGTGGTCACAAACTCTCCCAGTTCCTCTTTGTCATAGAAGCATCTTGTTTCTCCATTAATTTCTAGTGACAGTTTTGCAGCGTACATCAATCTGGGCTGGAAGCCACCTTCCTTCAGGACTTGAAAGACTTCACTCCAAGCTCTACTTGATCTGATGGTCTGTGTCGAGAAGTCAGCCGTGATTCTGATGGGCTTACCTTTATAGGTAATCTGTTTCTTTTCTCTGATGGCTTTTAATATTCTGTTTTTATAATGAATTTCTGGTATCTTGATTATTATATGTCTGGGTGTAGATCTGTTTTGGTTGTAAGTGGCTGGGGTTCTGTATGCCTCACACAACTGAATGTCATTTTCTTTTCCCATGCTTGGGAAGTTTTCCTTAATTATTTCCATTAATAGCCTTTGTAATTTGCCTGTATATATTCCTGCTTCTTCATTCATGTTTCTTATTCTTAAATTGTAGATTCTCTTGTCATCCTCTAACCTTTGTATTGTTACTGCCTGTTTCATTGTTATTTTTAAGAGATCTTTCCTTTCATGATCACATATTGCAAACTTGTCTTCAAGTTTTGATAGTCTAACCTTAGTTTCTTTTAAGGAGTTTTGCCAGTTTTCATGGAGTTTTTAATTTCCTGATAGTCTCTTTGAATCTGCTTCTTGTATTCTATATTTTCTTTATATTCTTTATTGAATATTTCCTTTTTTTGTGTTCCTCCCTTCTTCTGTCTGTATCATCCTGAGAGATGCTTCTTGAGAGAATTTCTTTTATTACTCTACTCATATCCTGCTTTACCTGATTTAATATTTCAGTTTTGAGCTCATCTACAAGGTCCCAAGATATCTCTTAATGTCCATTGAAGCCATGTCTGATGTTGCATGTTTGCCGCCCTCAGTATCCCTTGCTTTTCCCTCTCCTGGATCAGGGCTCTCAGGGTTCTGGGCTGGGGGCCTCCTCCTGCCTGTCTCTCCTGTCATGGTCCTGGCTTCCTCCACACAGGTTACAGTGCAGGTCCCAGCCCCCTTCCCTGTTGGCCACGTTTCCTCCGAAGCATGCTAGCAAGGAAATTCTGCCCTTTCCTGCCTGCTCTTGTCACTGAGGTGTAAGCAGCAGCTCTGTATGCCTGCCCCTCCCCACCGGGCCAGCCAAACTTCAGGGGCCGGTTAGTGCATGCTAGGCGCAGGGAATCAATTTGGGATGGCTCATTGGGTCCCAGCCAGGGGCACAGCCCAGTCCAAGCAAACAGCACGAATCTGCTCTGGGGAGGGAGCAACCAACTGAAATCATTGTCACTCCCAGTTCAGGCTCCTCCTGCCTGACTCCAACATACTGCCCACCTGGTTGTGCCCTTTCTGTGTGTGGGGGGGTCTCACTCCCAGAACTACCTGTGGATCAATGAAGGTTCCTCCACTGGCTCCACTCTCTGCTGGGCTCACCAACCCCCAACTTCAGCGCTTCCGTGCTTCCTGTGAGTGGCGGCAGGAATGAGTTTGGGCGGCTCTGCCTGCTGGCTTGGATTGAAACTGATGCAAATGAAAACGCTGTGTCCCGTAGTTTTTAGCTGTTTCAGTTGTAGTCCTGAAGTATTTCATGAGCTTTTTTTAAGTTTTAATTTCTTCTTGTGTCAAGAGGATCAATCTCCCTCTGTCTGGGTGTCTCCAGGGTGTTTTATCCTGACATATAAATTGTTCCTCCCAGGAGGCTTTGTATTCTGTTGCTCACTGATCGGCCATTTGTCTTCTCACTCAAAAAATTTCAAGTCCTGAAAGAAAACAACTTCCAGCCCAGATTGATGTACCCTGCAAAGCTATCCTTCAAAATTAATGGAGAAACAAGATACTTCCATGACAAAGAACAACTGATGGAATTCATGATCACCAAACCAATACTGCAAAGAGTACTGAAGGATATTCTAGAGTGAGATAAAAATGACTATGGTTCCAGGAACAGCAGCAGAGGGAGATTGCTGAGCAGGGGAAGCAACTGAATGGAAGGAAAAAGTAGGGTGCTAATGGTTGGAAAATAGCAAGGCAAAAGCCAGTGCATGTTGGCTGTAACCATTATTGCAGATGGCCTCAATCAACCAGTAAGGAGAAACACAGGCAGAGTGAATCAAGAAACAAGATCTATTAATAAGTGGTAGGCAAGAAATATTTAACTCAAAAGGAAATTCATAGACTGAAAGTCAAAGGAGAAAAAACAATGCTCCATGAGACAGGGAACCAGAAAAAAGCAGCAGTAGACTGCTGATCAATCACAGAATGGATAAGAAAGATATGACATTTTTATACAATGGAAAATTACTCAGCTATAAAGAAAGATAATCTTGAGACTGTTTTAGGTAAATGGAAGCAACTTGAGGTCATGCTTATGAGTGAAATGGTTCACACTCACATGAGTGAACATTGTGTTGTCTCCCTAGTATAAAAAACTGAAGGATCCAAAATGTACAATAGATACTGTGAAAGTAAAAGGAGGGAAAATATCTAAAAAAAGAAGGTAGTAGCCATTTTAAATTTCCGATTATCTTGGTTTGAAGCCTTGTATCTCTTTTATTGTTTTGTTTTGGTTGATTTGATTTTGTTTTGTTTTGATTGATTTTGTTTTGTTTGATTTTATTATGTCTGATGGTATAGACAGCTACTTTGAAGATGGCAGGATGGTCAAGTGTAGCTTGGAAAAGGCAGGTATCTTCCTATCTGATCTCATTTGTGAGTTTAAAATGTGGTAGGAGCCACAGTCAGAACAAGCCACTGACTACTGGATACAAGTGATGTTCTCAACCCACACATCCCAGGCTTTCTGGGAGCTCAGGACACCTCACCCTTCTCCTTCTGGTGGACATAGATATGTCCTCCTTGTGCCCACCTGAATTATTGCCTTTAGCAGTTGACATCTGGCATTTGCAAGGCCAAGGGAATTTCTACTTCTCTGTCAACTAAGAAGCCATACTGCAGGCTGGTTATGTTGACAACTAATCATCCAGAGAAAAGCCATAGGCAGAGGTTAAGTTTGGGCTGAACCATTCTTTCCTACTAACATGTTTCCTCCAGTGGCCAACAGCCTCAAGGTGGAGCTCCTTGGTGACCACAAACATGAAAGGAATTGTTTTCCTGGTCCTTGATCCATACCTCACCAGTGCCACATCTCACCAAAAGAGCTCACCTTGCTGCTTGCATGCAGCTCTGCCAGCTCTGTTCACTTTATCTCTTTTTACAGAGAGATATTCAGAAAACTGCTTTAAAAGTTGCCTATAAATAGCCTAATCTTAGTATCAACAAACATGCTTTTAAAAGCAAACCTCTCATAAATAATAACCCATTTGCCTAGTAATTAGTTAACACCCAAACATGCCTTCAAAGGGAAGCATGACACAAGCACTGGGATTCAGTGATTCGAATCTCCGTAAGCTCTTGAACAACAGGAAACAGTGTCAGAGGAATTTAACCCAACTGGAACTGCTGCTTTGAAGATAGGCAGGTTTTTGCCAAGTTTTGGTGCTCTGAAGTTATTAGGCCTCATCACCAGTCACCACAGGTCTAAGAAGAAACTCCCAACCTGTGGGAATCTATTGGATCTTCAGTCTACAGAACATGTAATTCTGCATCAATGTGCGCGCGCGCACACACACACACACGCGCTCACAGTTTGCCTGTTTTTAATTCACTGTAATTCACCAGTCAAAAACGTGAATAATTCCTTGCTATGTTCTGTCAACAGGATTTTGAAGTTAAATACTGAAGACAAGGACAGAAAAGCCAAAAATACACATTGGACTCAGAGGAGTCATCTCCTACCTCATTAAAAATAAAAATGATTACTTTCCAGAAAACCTTTCAGCCTATTGGGATTTCATTGGTTCATTCCTCTTGGATTAAAAAAAAATTTTTTCCCCTTAAATGTCAACACCAGCTTGCAAGGACATTTACCCAGTGGCCTGAATCTGACGGGATACACAGCTGTGACTGGGTAATTCACAAAGCTTGAAATCCTGTTTTCAGGCTCAACACACTAGCTTTTCTAGTGCCTTTGACATTGCTTCCTTTCATCTCTTTTAATCATGCCCTAAATTCTTCAGACACTGTGGACCAGCTGAAATATAGGTATCTACTCAAAAATGGTAACTTTTCACTGATCTGAGGGAATGCTCTGGGGATTTAAACTAAACACTTGCTGTGCTTTTCTCCAATTTACAGCTCAAGATAACAGAGCTGCATACCAACAGCTCTCCCTAGAATAATGAACAAATAAATAATGATGTGCAAGAGACTTGAGTGACACTGCCTTTGGGTATCCTCAAGGTCATTTCTGATACAAGGCCATCTTAAAGTGAGGCCATTCTTATATCTTAATAAATTCTCTAGGAAGGAATCCAAGATGTGCCTGATTTATACTGATTCCAGTCTAGAGTAAAGTGGGATGCCAAAGAAGCTCTGAAATACAGTTCCAGAGATGGGAATGAAGTGTTTCTGGAGAAAAATTGGGTCATATGTTATCAAGAGCTTTAAAAATGTTGATGCCTGTTGACTCCATGATTCCTCCCATAGGAAATTATTTTAAGAAAATACTAGAAGTGCTGAGCTGTAGCTCAGAGATAGATCACTTGTTCACTGTGTATAAAGCCCTGGGTTCCATTCCTAGCACTGCAAAAACAAACTGACCAACCAAAAACTGATGAACATTTGTATACTGAGATATTTATCACACTGCAAATCTGTAAAAATAGGGAAAAGTCACCCAAATTTCAAAAAAGATAGTAATAAGTTGAAATGCGGCCACATCATTGGAAAATAGTAAAATGAATTAGGGCACCTATCACTGAAAACATTGCTTTCTAATAATACCTACTGATGTAAAACTGTTTACTGTTACATTTTAAAAATGAGAATATTTCTTACATAAAATGTTTCCAATTTTACTAAGGAAATATTCATAGAAAGAACAGATGAGAATACAAATATAAATCACTAGATAATAATGTCTATAACTATGCTACTAGTTCTTTTCATCTTTATTTTTCTGCATTTTCCAAATTCGATGAAATGTGCATTTAAAAACTTAATGGGAATAAAACAATGTGTTTTTTTTTAATGAAATGATCTAAATGCAGTACCTCACTTCCATCTTTTATCTTGCACCAAAACATCAAAATGAGTGCAAATAAATTCAAAGGTTATTGCTGGAAATGTAAATAATTTAGAACTTGTGGCTATTTCTATAGTTGGTTTTATAGAAGATTGAAGAATTTCAAAACATAAAATGGAATTGTACATATTCATGATACACATTTATATTTTCAAGACAGAATCTTAACTGTGTGCACATACTCCAACATTATACCAAATCAAATATCTCTTGTTAATTCAAATTTTATCAAGTCCTTGAATGAGACTTAAGTTTACTTTTTATCATGACATTTCCTTTTTCTGGGACTCAAAAGCATATCTTTTTTTTTTTTTTTTTGGTACTGGGGATCGATCTCATGACCTTGCGCTTACCAAGCAAGCACTTACTTTAGCCCCTGAGATAAGTCCCTGGGCCTGTTCATTTTTAAGTATGTATTGAACATTGATTCTAGGCCACGCACCACACTAGAGACAAAGAATACATTAGTAAATAAACCAGATATGATCTGTTCATTTTGTTCACTCTCATTAGCATGGAAGTACCAATAAATACTAAGTAAACATTTATTGCAGATCATGAAGTGTCCATTAAAGAAAAGAGTCAAGTGAGGGCCCAATATGTATTAGTTGTCAGGGCTGGGGATTTAGCTCAGCGGCATAAGTGCCTGCCTTGCACTTAATATATATATATTAGTTGTCTAAAAGACTTCTCTGAAAAATAAGGAAAAAACATCCATGGAAATAGCCTACAAGGCAGACGGGACAGCACATGCACATATTCCGGGGAAGAAAAGCATTTGCTGAGTCTCAGGGACTGCCAGTCCAGTCCAGTGAGTCCAGTGTAGCTGAAGAAGAATCCGGAGGGGAGAATAACATTGGCTAAACTGCACAGGAGGTGGGCAGGAGGTAGCCCCGGCAGTGATTTCTGCTGGCCTGGGAAGCAGCTCATTTCCTGCCGTGGAAAGTCAATAAAGGGTCACTTTCCCCTTAGAAGTATTTCTAAAACACTTTCTTTTTAACTAATTAGACTCTATGAAATTGCAACATTAATACATTGATTTCTGTTACTGCTTTGCTCAGTTCTCTGCAACGCAGCATCTTCTAGGAGTGGAGTACATCAAAGTCAGGAGATTCACTCCAGTACAGCTCTGCCAGGTGGACTACAGACCTCATTCTGTGCATTCATTCCTTTTCGTATGTGTATAACTCTGTACAATTTTATCCCTTGTGCACACTCTAGTGAAGAATTTTAAATGAGTAATACAATCTGACTTATGTTTTACACCAGCTACTGAGAGGAGCGTCAGTCCAGGGAGGGTGCTGCTGCCCCAGCACACAAGGGCAAAGGGTGGTACAAGCCAGTCTGGGGGCACCAGAGATGGTGAAAATCAGAGGGAATTATTTGAGAGGTAAAGTGGTGGAGCTGTCATGTTCAGAATAAACTGGTATAGGGGTGAGGAAAGAGAGACATTAAAATACTCAGGTTTCTGGCTTCAACGGTCTGGTAGATGCTAATGCCATTAACTGGAAATATCACGATTGATTAAACAGAAAGTTCCATGGGAGGCACTTTGAAACACACAAATTTAAGATGCAGGTGGAAAACTTAAGATGGAAGCTGCACATGTGAGAGCCGATTGCATAAAGACTTCATTTAAAGCCACCAAGAAGCCTTGAGTAACATTGGCAAGGGAATGAATGCAAGGCAAGAAAAGGCCCCAGAGCAGAGCTCTGAGCTGCTCAATTCCATAAATAGCACAAGCTCATTCTCCTACCATTTTCAGGTCCTTTCACTGGTAGGCAAATCTCCACAGGGACTCCAAACCTGCAATGGCAGAGATTCTGCATTATGATCCTGCTGTATTCCTGAGAATGCCTGGCATGGCCGTGTACACATTATAAATGCTCAATAAATTCCCTTCTGTTCAGTACACATTGACTAAGCAGGATCAATTGCACTGGAGAGACAGAGAGGAACACTGCCTAATTGGCACGAGTCACCCTCAACTTGTCTTAAAGTGATAGTAAACAGAGTCAAATTAGACAATTTCCTTTCCTCTGATACAGATTTGACTGCACACATGAAAAAGAGGCCAACTCAGCACAAGGGGTTCATGCTTTCTTTTCAATACGGTCACCAGCCACCTCTGACAATATTTTAAAGTATTAACCTTCTGTAACTACCATGTGCTTATGAAACACTTTACTGTGTTTTGGGAAGAAATTAAGGACAGCTGTCACGGCTGTGCTACAATTCCTAAATAATAATGGAAGGCCAGATTACAAATTAGTTGGCTATTCCAATTATTATAGAAATAATTTCTAGTATGTTGGGTTTTAAATGTTATCATGGTAAGAAACCAAGTGATGGATCAAAAATAAGAAAACTGTATGTTCTATTTCATAGATTTCCATTTGACTCCTCCATTTAACACTGTGGGTTTTGTGCCTGCCCAGGACAAAACTCATGCTCAGCTTGACTTTGAAGACAGGAAGAAAGGAATTCTGAAAGGCTCTTTTGCTGTGAATCTATAAAACTTTTAGTCCAATGGCCTATAAACTTCTTCACTCTTAAAAAATTCAGGATTTTTTTCTCTTTTCAAAATACCCATAATTGGATTTTTCCTTAAAAATCCAAGTCATCACTTATTCATTTGTTTATGAAGTGAATATTATAAACCAGGCATTACTGTAAAGAAATAAATAAAAATCCTTGATATATATATTTTTTTCTAGTAAGGTCCTCAGAAAATAAGCAAAATGTACAAGAAAGAGACACACAGTTATGATGAGGCTAAAGACCAACTAGCATACTGTGTGAGACCCAGCAGTCAAACTACTTTGATTAAATCTATGGGCTAAATGTTTATGTTCCAACCACAAAATTCATTAACTAAAGCCCTAATCTCTGGTATGGCCATATTTGGGTGTGGAAAATCTAAGGAAGTTAATTGTAGTTAAATCATGTCCTAAAGGTGGGATCTGGGTCAGATAGGATTAGTGCCCTTTTGAGAAACACCAGAGAGTGTTCTCCATCTTTTTCTCTTTTTTGGCCCCATGAAGACACAAGAAGAACAAGCCAAGAAAATAAGCCTCACCAGAAATCAACTACACAAACCTCAGATTCCCACCCTCCAGAACTGTGAGAAAGTAAATTTCTGATGTGTGCTTTACTGTGTAAAATTCTTTGTGATATTTTGTTATGTTACCTAAAAAGACTAATAAAATTTGTAAGCCAGACCAAGCTAGGAACATTACTAGTTGCAATGATTCTTCATAACCACTCTCTGATGTTCAAGTTTTACAACTTTAACTAACATCATAATAACCAGGCCTGATGGAGGGTGTGGCATCAGTATGTGTTTTGCATCTTAAACTCCTTTTTTTTTAATTCTTGCAATACTAGGAATTGAAGTCAGGGCCTTCACACTGAACTACATCCTACCTCTTGTCACGTTATTGACCTTGGTCCATGGTTACAACATCCAACAAATGTCTGTCTCCCATGGGGAAGGACCACAGCTCTATTCATTTTTAGACCTCCACTGTCTGGCAAATAGTAGATTTTTCAAAACTTGGGGAAACCAGATGTGGTGGTGCACATCTGTAATCCCAGCACTCAGGAGGCTGAGGCAGGAAGATCACAGTGAGTTTGAGGCCAGCCTGGGCTACACAGTGAAACTCTGTCTCAGAACAAAACAAAACATAAAAAGCTTGGGGAATACACAAATAAACAGATAAAGGAACATGTGAGAGACAAACACAAGGGGAATAACTGAGACTGCTGTGAACATTAATTTCATGTAACATCTACACTGCAAGGATTAGAAAGTGTTCTAACTTGTAAGTACAGAATAACCTTAGTTATCACACTTTTCCTAAGTATACAGTTAAGTGTAGACATGCATGTGTAATGCTTATTCTATAGCATATGCTTGATTTGACGAGTAATTCCATTATATCAGGAAGGTTTTATCTTTAAAATAAATATCATCATATAACTCTTTTTTAAAGTTAAATTTTGTCCAATCAAATGCAAATACAGATATCAAACAGTCCTGAAACTGCTTTTATGGTTGTAACTTTTATCTTTCTGAGAGTATCAAAAATCTACTGGAGAAATGTGCAAGAAATAGTACATTTAGCTAAAATGGAAGTTCAAAAAATATCCCTGAAGAGACATACCAACTTACTATAATAATGGCTCGATAAGAGCTCACACCCTATTGTTCTGGGCCTTCCTTTTAGGAAGAACAAGGAGTCCAGCTACCACAGACCAATCCTATATTAATCATTCATTTCCTTTTGTAAAGCAGGCAAAACAAGAGCAAAATTCTCTGTGATTATAATGACAAAATACTTCCCTTTCATTTGGCCAAAAGAAATTATTAAGGTCTATAGTTAAATTCTCCAAGTAGGAAGCATTTTTTGCAAAAAGAGCCTGTCCTTCAGTTATATCAGAAAAAGGAAAGTTATACTAAAACTACTGGACCTTGTCAACAAAGTCACTTCCTGAAATTTCCATATTCACCCCAGGTGGTCTGTCCCATCAGAGCTGTGTCAGAAAATCATGTTCATGTAGCTGACATGGAGACGAAGACTGTTCCCTTGTAAATCAAAATTCAAACATGTTTCATATACTCCAAGTACAAAGGCAAGAAATCAAATTAATATATTTTTCTAAGATTTTCCTAGGAGCAAAAATGAATATTTAGACCTAAGTATTCTATTTACCAGAGAAATTCCAGCTGCTGGAGCCTGCTGCTGAACACACCAATGACCCAAGCTTTCCAGAGCATTTCTCAGCACATGACCTGTGCCTACAAAGTAGAAGATGTAACTCTATAACTCTATGTAACTTTATATATTTTTTTAATAGTCCACTAAAGGAATCTAGGCAGAAAAGAAAAAAAGAATTGAAAAGAGAAATTTTCAAATGAGTAAGAGATAAGAAAATTTGCCCTATAGAGCTGCAGCACCATTTTGTGATTGGCCCATAGAGAAAGTATTCTAAGCGCTTATAGTGAGAAACTTTTTGACATTTTTCTCTGTCCTGTGACCGCCCCAGCACAGAATCACTTTAGAACAGAAAAAAGGGTATTAAAATGTCTTTTAGTACTGAACTCTGCTGTCAAAACCATTGTGAGCTAATCTTTGAAAAGGAAAAGAGTCCATTTCATAATTGTAGGAAAGTTTAAACTCAGATTATCACCCTGGAACAGGAAGCATATTTTAGCTCTGTAGGAAAAAAAAAAAAGTCTGTCAAATACAGACATCCAATAATAACTGGACTGTCACTGGAAATTTGAGACAGTCACGGATGGTAAAGATGGTCACCAATAGTTCCTCCCACCAAGAGGGCACCTGTCTCCCCTGTCCATGAGTTTAAGCTGTCGTTGGAAAAAATAAAAAATGTTACTACATGCATAAACCTAGGAGCCAGAATATGAGACTCACAGGAGGGCTGAATAGTGGAACTTAGAACATTCAGAGCTCCAGGAAGAAACGGATTTGTGGCAGCTGGGGCTGGTGGGTTACAAGAGGCTCTAGTGAACTGGAGAGAAAAATGTCCAGGGGACAGACCAAGGCTCCCAGGTAGCAGTCATCAGGGGACCTTCTGTGGTCATCTCATCCTGGGTCATGTGTCAGCCCCATTCTCTTCCTGTGAGAATTTTCCCAGGCAGATAGGAGGACATCAGATAAAAAGCCTTAGCCTGCATTCATAGTCTACTAATATACTTAGATGTCCTCCTTGTCATCGTCCTCCTCCTTCTTCACAGAAAGAAGGGTTTTCAGAGTCATTCCTGTATCTGCAGAGATCTGTAGTTTCTTTGAATAACCAACTCAAAATATGCAAAACATATATTTGGGGTGGGATATTTTGATCTTCCTCACATTAATATTAATCACATTAATATACTCCCATATTTGCCAACTAAGACAGCTACCATGTAAAGAAAATTGGGCTACTTCTAAAGGATGAGAGATCATGGAAAGAGAGAGACACAGAGAGACAGACAGGAAAACAATGAGACAGAGACAGAGAGACTGGGCAGCTAAGCCTCAGTCAAAAACCATCCTCCAGACAGACCTGTGAGTGAGGAAATCTTGGGTCCCCCAGTTCCAAGTAAACATCCCCAGCCAACATCTTAGGAGATACCAAAACAGCCCAGCTTACTACCACTGACCACCTCCTGAGCACAGCCTGATTCCCAGGCCCACAGGATCTGAATAAATAAAACAGTGACTGTTTCAACCCACTAGGTTTCAGGCATAAGAATGGACAGTTTACCCATAAAATGGAGCTATTTATATTAGGAACAGAAGAGGAAAGTGCCAATCCCTTCTGCAGAAGCTCCTCCTCCTTCAGGGCCCTGCTGAGGGAGTTGCCTTAGGCAGTTTTATTTGTTTGATGCTTAGAATCCAGGGCCTCACCCAGAACCCAGCCTACACAGTTCTTAAAGTGCAGCCTTCCAGAATGACTCTCCTGCCACCAGTGGGGCCTTAGTTCCTGCCCTTGAGAGTCTTAAGGAAACAACAGGCTGGAAATTGGGCTTTGGGTGCATGCTTTTCACCTATAAACTGCACTTCTTCTCACAAAAAAGCAGGCAGCATACTCCAGTTTCAGACACATGCAAATGGTTTGCATTTTAACACAGACCCTGCCAGACAGGAATATGACTCCATCTTGAAGACACCCCAAAAACAACGTAAATATGCCCAGCTTCAGATCATAATGTGCCTCTCTCACCTGCACTTTATTACAAATGTGTGCTTTTCAGTTCTGCGTAATCAACCACTTTTATGACACTAACAGGTCTGGAAAATTCCTTTTCTGCGATGGAAGCCAGCAAACCTACAACCTATCCCAGAAGTGGGATGAGCTAAGGTTTCCATTTCCTCTTTGGGGGAATCTCCTCAGACCCCTTTGGTGACATCCTGATCCATGGCAGCTAAATTGGAACAGGTCCTTCTAGGGAGCTGTGAATGAACATCACAGACATAGACTGCTGACATCAGAGAGGTCCCAGCAAGAAGATGGCAGTAGAGGACAGGACACCCTGGCCATAGCAGCAACAGAAGCAGAATACCACAAGGGAAGATATAAAGGACACCTACTCTACACATAAATCAGAGCTCTTTCATGGTAGCTGAGAAAACTGCTAGGTTTCTGTGGAAGTAAGCAGAGACTTGATTGTCCTGTTTATCTTTATAATAAAATTCCATTTCTCCCATTACTGTATGGAAAGTTTCATGTGTTAATGTGACTAAGCAACAGGATGCCCAGGTATTTGGTTAAACATTCTCTCTGGGTGTGTCTAGAAGGGTGTTTCTGGAACAGTTGAGTACCTGAATTGGTGGACCGGGCGAACAGACAGACAGCCTCGCCCATGTGGGCCAGCCTCATCCCATCCACAGAGCATCTAAACACAACAAAAGAGTCTTGTTGCTGAGCCATGGCTGCTTCCTTGCCATTCAAAAGGAAACAAATGAATTGGGACAGTTGTTGAGGCAAGAAAACAGATTTATTCAGTAAGCCAGCAAACCAAAAAGATGGCAGACGAGAGCCCTCAAAAGACCATCTTCACTTAGCACAAGTTTCTGGGATCCAAAGAAGGCAGAAAACTGGCCATGCTGAAGAAGTCAGGAGAGACAACGACTGGGCAGCTATGAGTGAGCTGCAAGGACCTGGACTGAAAATGTAATGTAATACAGGGGACTAATGAAGAAAAGAATGGCAAAGTTTATAAGAAAATCAGGGTCATTTCTGTAGTAGCTCCTAGGCAAGGGGAAAAAGGGGGTTTTCAGGTTAGGAAAAGATGGATTATTGGAGACTTCTCTGATGGTCTGGAACAGGATTTACAAATCCTGGCGGTTGGTAATCCATTGATCATGATTCTTCTTGATATATATATATATATATATATATATATATATATATATATATCAGTTACTATTCAATTATTATTTAGTTAAACCAACTAAAAACAAGTATATATATTCTATTTTTCTGGAGAACCTAACCAATATAGTGACCTTGTCCCCTCCACCTCCTCTTACTCCTCTTCCTTCTCCTCCAGGTCAGTTTAAAGGATCTAATAGCACAAGAGGCAGTGTGAGGTTAGAGATTAGGTCAGAACAAACTGGTTGAGCAAGTGGGTGTGACCTGGCAGTCATAGAGACCAGGACACATGCACACAACACAGAATCCAGAATGACTCTGCAGTGCTGTGTGGAGACCAGTTAGTGCCAGTCACCTGGTATGAGATCAAGCAGACTTTGATAGAACAGTTTAGATCTGATGTCAAGTGAGTTGCTGATAGGACAATCAATCCTAAATATCTTGTTCATAAGGGAAGAAGCAAATTAGAGACAGGAAGTATAAAAGATCTTCTCTATTACCTCAGGGCTGCTACAAGCCTTTCCCACAGGTCTTGTCCAATTCTTCACTCAGGACGCCAAGAATCTGAGAATTACCAGGACCCAGAAACTAGTAACGGTTGGGAGAATTGGTGCTTTAGACATCACTCTTTCCTTATTCTACAGCCAGTCACTCTAAATAAAGATGCAATCTAAGTAAAACCAGTATGCTCGCCCTGAAGATGGGCTCTAGACAAATGCTCTTCAGAGGTTACTGCCCCAGATGACTTCCTATACTAGAAACTCTGGAGCTGCCACAGAAATGACCCTGATTTTCTTATAAACTTTGCCATTCTTTCCTTCATTAGCCCTCTACATTATACTGAAATTTCAGTCCAGGTCCTTATGGCTCGCTCATAGCTGCCCATTCCTTGTCTCTCCTGACCTCTTTAGCATGGCCAGTTCTCTCTGCCTTCTTTGGATTTGTGACCTAATTCCTATTCTCACCCCGAGATCTAAACCCTTCCCATGGCCACATCATTGCTAGAACAGGCGCGTGGATGTAGAAGTCGCTGTACTTGTGTCCACAGTACAGTGCTCTCTGCTCTCACACCCAGCTCAAACTTTTGTCCCTACCTCCCATCCATTCACCATCACACATTCCCACTGTGATGTTCTTGCAATTTACTCAAATGACATTTTTCCTATCACTGTCCACCCAGTTTTATGTAAAATTGGAAATTTTTATAAATAGCATTAGTGAGTCTAGGCAAGTCTTTGCAGGTCTTTGCCTAAGAAGATTTAGTTATAAAATGCCTAAGGATTTCTTTATAATGTAAATTCAATATTGGTCATGTAAATCTCATTGTACAGCCTTCTTTAAGGAGAATGAGAGCAACATTAATTTACCATTTAATCCTACCTCTTCCCTGTTAGCCCTGGGGTGCATGATGCCAGGGACAGGAAAACAGCTTCTATTTCTTCCTGTCACTCCAAAGCACCTATGTACCCTGCAAGGTCAGATGCTGATCCAGAGAATGACAAGACAAACTGGAAAACATCTGAAATTAAGACAGATTTAGAAGGACAAGGGGTCGAGCTGGGGGATGTGGTACAGTGTTAGATTCCTTGTCAACTGTGCCCCAGGCCCTGGGTTTGAGCCTTGCCATGAAAAAACAAAGTGCAATGGTACAATGACAGGATTTTCCGTGTAGTCCAGTGAATGTCTTTGTCTTCATTCTTTTGTTTTAACCCATTGAGTTTAATTACAGAATAGTAACCACCATCTTTATACCATGGTATATAAACTTTTCTATTATTCTTTTTTATTTTTTTTTTAACCACATGTTTGCAATAATGATTATATTCATTGTGGGGGGGTTGGTAAATGAGCATAACACATTTTAATTCTTATGTTCCTCTCCCCTCTCTTCCTTCTCTCTGTCTCTTGGTCACTTTCCTATTTGCAAAAGATCTCTCTCTCTCTCTTTCCTATTATCTTTTATTTTTGCTTCTTCATTTCTTTATACTTTGGGTTTCTCATACAAGAGATACCATTTGATATTTAAGCTTGTGTGTCTGATTATTCTTAAACAGAACAAATCAGAACTAAGAAAATGCCCAATATCTTCATTTGTGAATTACTGTCATTCAGATTAAAAAGAGAAATGTATAATAAGACAGTATTACTGTTGTAGTCAGGAATTTGCATATGCACATAATTTATAGTATTATTTATAATGGTCATCCAAGGAGTCAAATACAAAGTTCAGGGAATCTGTCCACAACACTAAAGACCTAGAAAATCCAGCCGAGGGCCAGGATCCCATGGCAATATCCTGCATGGGTTTAGATGAAAACCTAGAGCCCACAGTGATGACTCATCCAAGTCTATATCATGGATCTGCACTGAGAAGGCCCAGAAGTGGTGGAAGCTATAAAGTCTACGCCAGCAGGCTGAGCATTCTGTACTAGAGTCAAGAAGTGACCCTCAAAATAAGGACCAGGGCTCTCCTGAAAAGTATCACAACCATCCTCAATGACAATGAGGTCCCTACCTCCTTTGATAATGAGAACAGCCAGCGTGACAAGCTTCTTCTGGAGACTGAACAGCACACATCTCACCCTCCAAAGCCAGGAAGCGATGCTCAAAGTAAGGACTAGAGTTCCCACAAAGTGAACCACAGCTATTCTCAGCAACAAGGTCCCAAGCTCCTCCATTAATAACTGCCAAGTTCATATCAGGGGAGCCAGTATGACAAGCTCCTCTAGGAGAACCAAGAGCTATAAACAACATCACTTAGGAGAAATCACAGTGCTACTCTCTTCCTCTTTACATCTCCTTTTTATGCTGGTAACAGTCCTCAGGTGAGCCATCTACTCTCAGCACCACACTGATTTGGTTCAGCTGGTGTTCAAGTTGACCACCAGCTATCAATCCACTACGATTACTCATGAATTAGGGCTTTTTTCTTTCTAAAAGCTATTTGTTGACTGCCTATCAAAGCAGTAGCATGACCGTACAGAAATATTTTATCTTGAGTAGTAATTTTAGTAGTGGCAATTATATCTATGAACAGCAGCTCCAGGTGTGCACAGGCACTTTATATCATTCAATTTTCAAAACGATACTATTTAGCAGGTGAAAGCAAAAGCTCTGAGTGGTTAATTCCCTCAGAGCTCCATAGCTTGAAGTCACACAGATGTGAGTTGGTTGGTTTTAACTCCACTTCCCTGTTCTCCAAGAACATATGCTGCAAAACAGAGAGACATCTCTGTTTATGAAAAACACTTTGTATGTTTGTCATTTAAGCCACACACATTTCCCAATTTTGGCTTCAAGCCACTGTCCATTCTTCCTGATTGGTCATAATTGTACTGAAATCGCTCAAGATTTCTTTACTAAGTTCAGTGCAACGCTTTAAACTTTCCCCTTGTATTTTTCCATTTTCTTTGTCCAGTGTTTTCCTGCTCAGACCTGAGAATAACTGGCTCTTCTGCGCTGTGCTTGTTTGAGAATTCGCTGCCCTGGTCTGCGTTTCCCAGCTACTTGGCTCGCTCACACGAACGTGAATCCCTGTGATCAGCAGCGCGATACAAAGGGCTAAGCTACCTCTCCCGGGGTTTACTGCGGCCCAGAGCTGTCCAAATTATTGGGCACAAATTCCCTAACTTGATCCTTTAAGGTATTGATTTAGCAAGCAAATGGCAAATTTGATATTTGCCTTTTCCTTTCCATTGGTTCAGCTTTGCAAGTCTGCAATAATGTGTAGCCTTTATAAAGAGAATCGCGTCCACTCGGGTTAGAAAGAAGGGATTCGTGTGCAGCGGGGCTTCTCCGAGGCCCCAAGTGCGGCTCTGGCTGTGGCCGTGCTTCAGATGGCTCAGGCAGGGCTCTGCGTCCCGCCCCCACCTAGTCCACGCGACCCTCACTTTTCCTGCACCAACAGAGCTGATACCGCCTTAGCACAAAGAGAAAGAAGGAAACAATTTTCCAGGATCCTAGAAAAAGCAAAGTCATAATCACAAGGGGAAAATCGGGATGAGGCCAAAGAGTTAATTTGCAAGAACTGGATCCTAAAGGGATGAACTGGGGCTGCAGGACGCGCATGCGCAGTGTGAGAACCGGCTCGGCCCCCTGGGACAGATCTGGGGAAATTCAAAATGAGGAGCTAGAGGACGTGATGGCGCGGGCCTCTGGAATCCCAGCGCTCTAGGAAGCTTAAGCAAGAGCATGGCAAGTTCGAGACTTAAGAGACTTAGCGTGACCCTGTCTCAAAAATTTAAAAAAATAAAATAAAAAGAGCTGGAGATGTAACGCAATGCAAAAGTCCTGGGCTCAATACCCAGTTCAGAAAAGAAAAGAAAGAAAAAAAAAAAAAAGGAAAGGAAAGGAAAAGGAACCCGTAGGAAGTAGGCACTAAGCAGTGAGTCACTAACCAGACGAAACAGGCTGCGAGCCAAACCCGGAGACTCGGGAAGGAGGGAGGGAGGGAGGGAGGAGGGTGCAGATGCAGCCCGGGCCGGTCCCGCCCTCCACGACGCGCCGGGGCGGAGCTGGGCGCACCCTCTGCCAGCTGGTGGGGTCCGCCCGGCCTCGCGCGCGCCGCGGGCACCTCCTGAGGCTGCAGGCCGCACCCTGGCTGCGGGGGCCCCGGCCGGGCAGGTCCTGCGGGCTCCCCGGGCGCGGGGCTCCCTCGCTGGCCCGCGCAGCCCTGCGCCTCCTCCGCACGTCTCCGCCTCTGCTGCCTCCACGCCCCTCCTCCTGCACCGGAGTCCTCGCCTGCGAGGAGGAAGGGGTCAGAGAGGAAGGTGCCTTCTTGCATCCGTGATACGTCTCAAAGCCACTTTGCAAAACTGTTCTGCAGTCCACGGCGTCCCCTTCCCCGCTAAAAACCAAGAACAAGCCGGCGTGATGGTGCACACCTGTAATCTCAACACTGAGAGGCTGAGACAGGAGGATGACCTTGAGTTCATAGCTTGGGCTACGTAGTTCAAGGCCAGCGTGAACTACACATAAAGAGACTGTCTCAAAAAGACTAGGTAAATAAATTTTTAAAAAGTATGACCATTTAAGAGTTCTAGGATTCTTTCTTCATTTTTCCATCCCCTCTTCCCTAATCAGTGAGATCTCTGCAGATCCAAGGGCACACTGGTTTCTGGTGAGCTGGCTCCTTTCTTTCTTCTTCCCTGTTCTCCCTGTCAAGTCGGCCCAGCACTCCTGTCTGCCTCCCACCCACGCAGGACACCACAGCCTGGGAGTTGCCATTGCGATGAGATGACCCCAAGTCCAAAGGGCCAGGACGGATAGCACTAATTTAAGGAGTTCCGTGCTTGTCTATGAAGATAAGCCCTAGGGAGCTTCAACAGAAAAAACCCACGGCTGGGCTCTGCGGGGGGGGGGGGGCTATTAATTTCCTTAGGGTGACATCCTGTGGTGAAGGAAGGGCCCCCAGGTTGTCTTTAAGGCACCCATGTATTCTGAAGAAGATGCCAGAAGTCGGGGTGGGAAGGAAGACCCCGAAGGTGTGGAGTCAGAATTACTGCGATTTAGGCTTTGGGAGGGACTTGGGAATGACTCTACCTCCCCACCAGTTCAGAAGCTCTGGGTAAGGCGGTTAAGGCCACCACAGCACTTGACTTTGGCTTTGGGGCCGCAGGAAACAAATTGCATGTTCTACTACAGATCGAATGTTTGCAAAATTCAAAACCAGGATGTTTCTGCAGAAGGATGTCTGATGTTTAAGGTGCCGTCAGCAATGGGTTCCTTAGCACTCTCTCCTAACGACCGAAACTGGCATTGTCCAAAGCTACTCTAGGAATCGGTAGATAGTAGGGCCTCAGAGGGTTCTATGGTCAGAGATTAAACCAACGGTAGTCCTTAAAATAAAATCAAGACACCATGCGATGTTTAATTCCAAAAGGGAGTCTGTGACACTTGGATGTGGCTTCTCAGGTCCTGGCCACCACCTCTTGCTGAGTTGGGTAGCTCCTGCTCAGAATCAGGAGTGCTATGTGACCTCAAGGAAACAAAACAAAATAAAACAAAGCAAAACAAAACAAAACCCTGCAGCACCTGAGGGCGGGTCATAAAAAGGCATTAGGCTTTTTGGGCATGTGTTATGTTGAATTCTCTTTGCTAATATTTAACTAGGAGTTTTACATCTAAGTCATGCATGTAATTTTCCTGTGACATTCCTTCTCTTTCTTACTGTTCTCAGCCTGTTTTGCTACAAAGGTTGTATTAGCTTCATAAAATTATCTGGACAATTTCCCTTTTCTCCCCCCCCCCCTTCCTCCCCGCCAGTGGTTTAAGATAGGACAAATTTTCTTTGGAAGTTTTGTAAAACCCTCCCTGTTAAATCATCTACCTGGTCTGGTATCTTTTCTGAAGGGACGAGGGAGCATGCTAGGAGAACTTTTTTTATTATGAATTTAATTTCTGTCATGGCTATTGGAATGGTTATTAAAACGTCTTTGGTGTTTTTTGGATAAGTTTTTGAAAGCTCAGCTTTTTTTTTTTAATTTTAAAGAGAATAAAACCAAGCAAAATAATAGAATAAAGCCAATTAAAATAAACCAGTGTAAATGACAACAGGACTTCAAAACAAGGTAATAGGAAATCAACAATGGCTACCATAATGCCTCTTGTCTTCAAAACAGCTGCCCATACCTTCAGGCATAGTAAAATTGAACAAAACAGAAACAGAATAGAACCAATAAAAACAAAACAATGAATGCAATACAGGACTTCAAAACAAGATAATAGTAAATCCAAAATGGCTACCATAATATATCTTGTTATCTTTGAAATAGCCACCCATGCCATAGGATATAATAAAATCAAACAAGACAAAACAGCAAAATCCAACCCCAAAAAACAATGAAAAGGATACAGGACTTCAAAACAAGATAACAGAGAATTAACAATGGCTACCATCTTCAGAAAGAGATCCTCCCACTAGATGCTACATTGCATATTGTTATCCTCTGCATAGATGGTCAGACTACTGGCCCTAGACCTGCAAAGTCAGTGAAATATTAAACACTACGAGCACTGAATTGTATTTTACCTCAGTAGCTATCATTGCAGCCTGTGTTTCTCCGGATCAGCCAGTTACTTATAGTGGGGGTTGGGGTTAGGGTTGGCTCTTCTTGTTTCCCAGCCCATGTGCTGGAAGGAGCTGGCATCTGGCTCTTTCCCCAGAGGCCCAAGCATGGTGTCCACTCGCAGAGAGGGCTTGCTTTTTGTTGACTTGTTCTCTTCCCCTGAAGTCTGCAAAAGCTCAACTCCCTGAAGAAAAATAAGAGCCAGGTGCGGTGGCTCATGCCTATAATCTCAGCACTTGAGAGGCTGAGGCAAGAGGATCATTGTGAGTTCAGGAACCAACCTGAGCTACAAAATGATGTTAAGGCTAGCCCGAACTGCACAGTGAGACCCTGGCCCCAAAAGACTAAATAAATATTTTATATAAATTTTAAATATTCTGAAAAATAGGCTTTTAATTCCTATTATTTGTGTATGCATACATCTTTACATTTATTTTTTATTTTCTTATTTTAGCCAAAAAATTAGCTTTTAATTTTGATGATCCCCAGTTTCTTTTATATAAAAGTATAACATGTATTCCTTTCTGCTCTTATTCTTCTAAATTTTTTTAATTTGTATTATTTTGGTAGCTTCTTGAGAGTTGAATGCTTAGTCATTTGTTTTTATTTTTATTTCTTGGGGGTTTTGTTTTGTTTTGTTGAGATAGAGTCTTGCTATGTAGCCCAGGCTGGGCTTGAACTTTCTGTGATTCTCCTGCTTCAGCCTCCCAAGTGCTGGGATTATAGGTGGCACCACCATGTCCGTTTCATTCCTTTTGAGAGAACTTTTTGCCGTATCCACAAACTCTGATATGTAACAAATTTATTATCTTTCTGGTCTAAAATATGATAATTTCCACTGTGTTATCTTTTAAAGTTAATCCAAAAATTAATCAGAAGTATATTTTAGAGTTTTCAAATGTGTTATTTATTTTTCTATTAGTTTTTTGTGCATTTTGCAATTTTGTTTTTTGTTTTTGATTTTTGGTACCAGGAATCAAACTCATGACCTTGCACTTGCCAGGTAGGCGCTTATGCTGCTGAGCTAAATCCCCAGCCTGAATTTTGTAATTTTTTATTGTTGAAATCTCATTTAATTTCACTGTAGCCAGAGAACAGAGAACGAACAGTCTTTATTAGTCTGCATTATAGTTGAGATTTTGTGATTTTTTTTTTGAGAAAACAAGAAACTCACAATGTCATTAAATTGTCCAGATGGCTCAAACTTGTGATTCTCCTCCCTTACACACTTAGAGTTGCTGGGATTACAGATATTCACCACTGTGCCCCCTCTCCATTAACTAATATGCTACAAATTTTAAAGGTTTTTTTAAAAAACAATAGAAAAAGACTGTTGGTTTTCATTTCTGTATCTTTTTTTAATACACTGTTTTAAAAAATCAGACCCTTATTGTGTCTTCTCAAAATTCTTACCTTGTAACATCACCAGTGTGAGGGTGTTAGGAGATGGAACCCCTTGGAAAGTGATTAGGTCATGAGATTTCTGGCTTTTTCTCGAAAAGGCTCCAGAAAGCAGCCTTTCCTTTGTCCTCTCAGTGAGGACACAGGTGGAAGTATATTCCTGTGAACTGGCCACTGGTCCTGTCAAGGCACCTGCTGCTGCCTTCTCCTTGGACTTTGCAGGCTGTGAAATGTGAAACATACATTTCCATTGTCTATAGGCTACTCGGGTCATGCTATTTTGTGTGTTACCAAGCCAAATGCAGGCAAACACTATGCAAAGATTTTTAAAGGGTTTTTGATGATAGTCTCTTATTTTTAATACTGTTTATTCCATTGTTGTCTTACAGATTTATAATTTCTATCTAAATTCTGATTTTCTGTTCACTTTTGGCTATCTTTGTTTCCTGCAATCTATCAAAATGGTAAAACTTTCTGTATTTCCCCCTTTTTGTTTTACAAACCTGTTGATAGTGTTTTCATTCTTTCATGATGTTATTTAATACACATATTAGACCATACATTTTTTTCTAAGTAACCCAGCACATAATTTTTTTGTCCTAAATGACAGCAGAAGAGTCCTTGACACACTTTAACTGCCCATTTCTTTCCTCTTCCATTTGTCATCTAGAGTTAGTTTTGCTCTTCTTGAAGCAAAACAAAAATTGAGAATTTCTTTTGCAATTATTAATAGCTTATAAATATTGATTTACTCTTGATCATCTTCTATGCTTCATGTTTTATACACTATATTTTTCTTTAGGCTCTTCTCCTGCCAGGGATGTAAATTTTTAAATTTTATTTCAGTGAGGATCTTTGTGTGGGCTTAGCTCTGTTTATAGTTTTGCATTTCTGGTCATGGAACAATTTATTTTACATTTCAATCGACTGTAATAGTTGTTTTTTAATGCTTTTTTTGCTATGGGTTTCATGCCACAGGACTGAAAAGAAAGGTTAACATTGGGAGTCACATTGGGGACAAATCAGAGTAAATGACTGCTGAGTTCCCAGCCCTCAGACAGAAGGACCAAAGCAGTGGAAAACAAACTTGCTTATAAAGAGCGATTTTTTTTTTTTTAAATTATGGGTATAGGCACTTTTCAAAAAGTATTCAGGTTGCCGGGTGTGGTAATCCCAGCACTCGGGAGGCTGAAGCAGGAGGATTGTTGTGAATTTGAGACTAGCTACAAAGTGAGCTCAAGGCCAGCCTGACCTGCATAATGAGAACCTGTCTCAAAAAGACAAAAAAATAAAGTTTTCGGCTTTTCTAAGCTTTCTTTTTAAATTTTTGTTTTTATTTTTGCAGTACATACTGATTACATTCATCACAGGCAGTTGGTACTTGTACAGAACCCATCTTAATTCTTTTTATAGCTCTCTCCCACTCCATCCCTCCCTCTTCCCTTCATTTCTTGGTCTCCTTCCCTTTTGCAAAAGATCTTAACCCGAAGTATAAATGGGTTAAAAAGCAAAATAAAAGAGAGAAGGTAGTACTAGGAATCAAGGAGATAATTTTTTTTTTTTTTTTGTCTTTTTGAGACAGGATCTTGTTATGCAGGTCAGGCTGGTCTTGAACTCACAATGATCCTCCTGCCTCAACCTCCCAAGTGCTGAGATTACAGACGTGTGCCATTATGCCTGGCTAGATATTTTTAACATAAATTTTTCTTTTTTTTTTTGTCTTGGTTTAATTTGTAGTGATATTGGAACCATAATACTTGGTGTGCTGACCCCTGGTGGATTCAGCAAGTGCCTATTTATGAGAATTTTTGGAGTCAAAATAGATCTTATTCTAGAAGTCACTGGCTCTAATGCCTCTAGAACCCTGACAGGTTATATAACTGTATTGGGTAAAGCTGTGTATGACCATGGGTTACAGTGTCAAGTGTGATCTGGATAAGGGAGGCACCACCAAAGGCATAGAAAATCGATGTTTAAAGAAAATGTTGGCAGAGTTCATTCATAAAAGTGAAGCGCAGAGTGACTGCTTGATTGGAACAGTTTGTCTCAACTTACCATACTCAAATTACACACAGAAAGGTTGTGCCCCAAAGAGGTCAGAGCTTGGCAACTTTACAAGGCTTGGTTTGCAAATTAATAACACATTCTTCCCCAAATCCATTCTTTCCAAAACTGTAACAAAACTCATAAATACTATACTAGGCTATCTAAATAAGATTAGATATTTGCTGACAAGATCAATGAGAAAAAAATTATTCTTCAAGGATATTCATGTATTATTTCCATGATTTATGTTTTTGAAAAATTTGTGTGCTGCCCAGGGATGTATCTCAGCAGCACAGCGTCTGCCTGGAAAGTGCAAGGCCCTGAGTTCAGTTCCCAGTACCAAAACCAAAACCAAACCAAACAAAAACCCCTATGGGTTATACCTTATTTGAAACATTGTACAGCAAAGTTTTCTACCACAAAACATTAAATGTAATTCTAATTATTTTCTCTGCTTTTTGATGCAATCAATTTAAGATTAAAGAAATTAAAGTAAAAAATTCTGACATGTAATATTTTTACCTGGAGAGTATAACACCAGTTAAAATAAGAGTAGACCACATAAAAGTAGCAAAAGCCATAGTATTTTGGATCCAAATCTTTTATTTGTTGAAATTCACAAAAATCAAAATTACATTTTTAATTATAATTGTTAGTCTTTCTCTTTTCTCTTTCTTCTTTCTCTTTCTTTTCTTCTTTCTTTCTTTCTTTCTTTCTTTCTTTCTTTCTTTCTTTCTTTCTTTCTTTCTTTCTTTCTTTCTTTCTTTCTTTCTTTCTTTCCTCCAATTGATTTAAACTTATCCAGTTCTTTGGCCAGGATCTATCTCATACCTCATCTCAAAACTTTACTGGCTTCCCAGTTTCTGCTATGTGGAATCCTCAATCTTTCCACTAGTCCTACCTGCTCTGCATTTTTACCACCGTGTTTCTGATCTCCTATCTACCTGCTTCGAGAAAATCAGCCTTCTCTCATGTGAACAAGCATCTGTACACAACGCTTGGCCTTCTCATGGTTCATCTGAATATTATCTTAATTTCCTTTGACTGGGACAAAATACTCACCAGCTGCATCCTAAAGTAGGAGAGGTTTATTTTGGCTTATGATTTCAGTCCATGATCAGCCAGCTCCAGGGCAGAATGGCACAGGAGAGGGGCATGGTGGAGGAAAGCTGCTCATATCATGGCAGCCAGGAAGCAGAGAGCCAAGGGAAGAGGTAGAAAGGGAGATGTACTCCAGCACCTACCCTCACATTTATAGCTACAGTGCCCCATGATTCAATCACCTTTCAAAAGCCTCACCTGTATATGTCTGAGGCTCTGGAGGGATGTGTAGATGAAAACCACAACAATTTGAAGTAGACAGAGCATGGCATTCCCAAGGGAAGTTCCCATTGAACCTTGAATCCAAGCTTGTGATTCAGATCATTTCCTTATACTCTCCTGCCTTGGTGCTCCCTTGTTCTCTGCCATATGGTCTCAGCACAACTTTGCAAATTCCTGACCAATTCCTGACCAAAGTATCGATGAGTTTAGGAAAGATGAACAACAGTATTTTTATATATGTATGTCTATGTGCCTATATATGCAAATAAATACATACACACATATATATGCTTACATTTTTGATGACTTGCAATACTTGTCTAAGAGAAATTACAAAATTTAGATTTCATAATTTTAAGTAAAATATAAAAGCTCAAATTCTTAGAGAAGATAGTGACTCAAATGTATCTCCATGAAAAGACATTTACATACAGATTTAGTAATTCTAATGCCTTAGCAGCATTTTCAAATTTGAGTGTACAACAGGAAACTTGGTAATTACTGTTAAATTTGAAAATCCCAGTCATACCCTTGAGATTTTTAGTAGTATGATATAAAGTCCAAACATGGTTTATGTCTTTGTCCAATTTGTGTGTGTGTGTGTGTGTGTGAGGTTTTTTGAGACAGGCGCTCACTATGCAGTTCGGGCTCACCTTATGCTTACTTTGTAGTCCAGGCTGGTCTCTAACTCACAATGATTGTTCTGCCTCAGCCTCCTGAGTGCTGGGATTACAGGCATGAGCCACCATGCTCGGCTTGTTTGTCTAATTTTTGTAAAGACATTCATTCAATGACTGGCTGTTTAATCTTAGACTGATTAATTTCTAGTTTTATATTTACTATATAATTTTCCTTTTTTGGGGGGGTACCAGGAAATGAACTCTCAACCTCATGCTCACTGGGCAGGCAATGTGCTGCTGAGCTATATCCCTGGCCCCAATTTTTCTTTCTTTTGGTTAGCTTTGTGTTTTTTTATTATGTGCTTCAATTGAATGCTTAATATCTCCCTTCCTCTTTCTCCCTCCTTTCTCACTAAAGATTTAGTCCAAGGAGTACAGAGCTGCATCCTCAGTCCTTTTCTAAATTGCAGGAATATTATTAAATTATCCATGCTGACCTTTAATTTACACTCCTCCTGCCTCAGCCTCCTGATTAGCAGAGATTATGAACCTGTGCTTTTATGCCTGGCCTTTTCTTATTTAACAATAGAAGAATTTAATTCTGAATTTTCTTCAGTACATGGCTGTGACCAATTCCATAGTTATCAATATCTAATATTTTCATTATTCAATTCTAAAGAGCTAGTAGTTTCAATTTTGGTTTATTTTCTGATAGATAAAAAAATTTTAGAAGAGCAGCCTTGTTTTCAAATGCAATTCATTTTTGTTATCTTTTTATTCATTAATGTCTAGCATGCCTCATTGCTCAACCAAAATAGTCCTGAGAGGTTTAATAAAATGTTTTTTTTTTTAGTATTGTTACTCCCACTATAATAATTCTTTTCTTTTTTTAACCACCCATCTGCTGCATAACTACCCCAGGAAGATGATTTAGATATCACTATACTGTAAAGTATAAGTAATATAACAGTGTTTTTAAAAATATTTACATGTGTTTTTCTTCTGCCTTTTCATTTATATGAGCCCAAGGTGTTCATCCACTATCAAGAGATGTTGATGAACAAAATGCTCTCGGTTCCTGACATTTAAATGGCATTTTGCAGGAAGACAATTGGCAAATATATTTGAAAGTCAACTGAAAACAAAGAAATGCCTGAATTCCTTTTCTTCTGCCCAATATACCAAATGCTAGGCCTGGACCAACAGTTCATAGCCATTCTCCTGAAGTTCACAGAAAATAATCTCATCTGCCTGGAGGGTTTAGCCAGGACACCTGAAATCCAATATAAACAGAAGGTGTCCATGCAGTTTGTCCCTTCTGGTCCCTATGGGCGATCAAGAAGCCCAACATGAGATACAGGGGGAAGAAATCAAACTGGTATCTTTGTGTCTGCCTCTGTCTCTCTCTCTCTGCCTCTCCTTTCCTCCTTCCTTCCCTCCCTCCCTCCCTGTCTCTGTCCGGCTGTGTCTGTTGCTCTCTCCCAATGGAACCCAGGGACACTACACTCTACCACTGAGATATACCCTGGCATATCAAATCATCACATTTATTTTTTTAGACATGGTGTTGCTGTATTGACCAGGCGGGGCTTCAATTTGCCATCCTTCTGCCTCTGCCTTCTGAATATGAGGGTAACACTTGTGAACCACCACTCCTGGCTGTTTCTGGTCTTGAGGCTTTGCCTGTTGAATTGGTGGCAGGGCCTCTCTTCCTAGCGAGGAGGGGAGGGCTTGGAAGGAGCCTATGCGGGCAGCCCTTTTCTAGCCAGGGAGGCCCGCAGAGCCCAGAGGTGGATGGTGTAGTGGCCCCAGTTGTTGTTCCAAGCTGAGAACTGGGTGCTGAAAGAACAAGGAGCCCCCATGGGCAAAGGGCAGAGGTGTGGACTGCCTGAGCTTAGCTGGGGAGAAGGAAGAGGCTAAGGGTCTGCAGTTCCCACAAGAAATGTGTGTGTGTGTGTGTGTGTGTCAGGGTATGACAAGGCAGCCGGGCAGGGCAGATGGCCCCTGACAGTTTAAAAAAGATGCTATGAACTCATCTCTGGCCCTCACAGCCCGGATACCACGCTGGACAGAACAAGGGAGGAGGAGGGGAAACCCTAAGACCTCATAGTCATGCCTTGTAAACTGTTTTAAGCCTAGAGATTCTATAAATTACTGTTTTCAAGCAGACTGGCATGAAACCAATCAGACTAAAATTTAGAACTTCAGTCCTAACTCAGCAAGTGGAAATTGGAAGTTCAGAATTATTTTAAAAGCAGAGCAACTCACCCAGGAATCTTGTAGAAAGCTGCAGATTCTGACTCAGTAGTTCCTGGGGTGCAGCATGAGTTTCATTCATTGTACATTATCACTACAATATTCTTTCACTTGGTAGTTTTTTGAATTCAGACTCAGATTCAAATTTACCTTTGGGTGGTGTAGTGGTTAAGCTTGATTATATCCACCTGACTGACTTGGAACCTGCCCAGGGGATTGGGAAGGCCAACTTCTGGGTCTATCTGGGTGAGTCGTGCTGTGACCTTGGGGTCTATTTCTGGTCCGTTACTCCTTTCTCTCTGGCTCTGGTCCCCTACTCTGCTTTCAGTCTACCATGAACTAAGCATCTTCCATGTTTCTCTGTCTTGGAACCAGCAGATCATGGACTCAATACCCTCAACAGTGAACCAAACTATGCCTTTCTTAAGTTGTGGGTGTTGGCTATTGTATCTCTGCAACAGGAAAAGCTAATATAGGTGGAAGTATTTTTAGAAGGTTATATGGACAGTCTGAAAATGTTGTCTTTATGGATAACCCAAAGTTTATCTAGTATAGAATCTCCTCAAAATGTTTTCTGGAATTTTGCCAGCATTGCTTCACCTTGCACTTGGTATTTTGTGTTACAAACAATAATTCTGTCAGCTTGACTCCCTTTCTTTTGTAGGCAACCCACTTATTTTATTTGTTTGAGCAACACTTATTTTGTCCTGAGAAATCAAATTTATGACTTTCAATTTGTCTCAACTTTTTAAATCATCCTGCTGGAGTTGGAGTCATTCTTAAACTTGGGGAGTTTTTATTTGGGTATTTATTGCTTGGCTTTTGTTTCCTAGTCAAACCTGGTTCATGAGTGTGGAGTCTCTTTGATCTACTTGTAATGCTCCATCTTCTAACATCTTTTTCTTGGCTTTTTTCCTCCGCACTCTGGGAGATTCTTTACCCTTTAAATCATTATTTCCATTTGCTGTTAGTGAAGTAAATTTTTTGACATTTAAGGAAAATTCTGAAGTCTTTTTATTCTTATAGTTGGAGCTTTTTCCTAATACTGATTTACTGTCATATCTATCTTTGAAAGCAGTGTGATTATTGTTGTGTTCTGCTTCCAGTGCTAATTGTCTCACCAGTTCTACTCACTTACCATTGGGGTCATATTCTTCAGCAATCCCGATTCATAACTGATCCTGCTTAGTCCATTGCTGCTGTTTGCCCCACCCTCACTTAGGGACTATATAGTCAGATTGTGCTGTAGAGATACAGCATCTGTCATCATTCATGTCAGCCTGGTGTTCTAGCCCCAGCTTACCTTTTACTCCAGTCCAGGGAGTATGTTGGAGCAGTGTTGCCTCCTGTGAACTAGAGACTGTCTGTCCCAAGCTGAGAAAGTTGAGGGGGTGGTATTTTCTTCCTATGGTGGCCAGAGGGAGCTCTCTTGCTAAGAGAGCTTTCCATGATAACTAATTGCAAATATGTTGGTCTCTTCTATGTTATTCAGGTTGTAGCTGTTACCATCTCTGGTGTTCTGAGGTGAAGGCATTTTCTTTCCACATTAGCTGAGATACCTAAGCAAAGAATGAGGGAAGAAATGGAGATCAAGATGGTATATTTTTAGGTTGGGCTATGTCACAGTTGCTCAATAATTAATAATTGGAAGTGGGAAGGACTTAGGCCCACTGCATTCAGCATAATAATCCATTCATGCAAACAATCAATGGTTAGAAAGAGGACAATTTTGTTTCCCTTATGAGGTAATAATCTTTTCTTATTCAAAGATCATTAATATCAAGTTGTTCTGCATGTGAATGAGGTTAAAAGCAAAGATCTCCAACTTGGAATTTGGAGCTATGACATGTAAGCAAGCACAGGATGTTCACTATAGAGAAAGGATTTTAAATTTTCAAGAAAAATCTTCAACAGTCATTTTGTTTCATAGAAATTGTATTGAAAACCATACATTCAAGTTAGAAACTACAGGACTTGAAGATTTATCATAAAGCTATGGACAGCATAGTATAGGTACAAAATAAACAAATAGATTAGTGGGACAAATCGGTCAGCTCCAAAAATATGCTTAAATATACAAAACTGACTTCTCACACACACACAAAAAGCAACTGAATGGATAAATGTTAGACTTTTCAACAATGGTGCAAAAGACAAAATGAAAAAACACTGTAGACAGAGATTCACTTATCACAAAAGCAAGCTCAAATGGATTACATATCTAAATTTAAAATGGAAAAAACTGTAAAAGTTTTAGAAAACCACTTGGATGCAAACCTTGGGTTTGGCAACAAGTTTTTAAAATTCAACACTGAAAAATACCATCCATGAGGAAAACAAAAGTTAGACCTCACTAAATTTTAAAACATCTATTCTGGAAAATTGTTTCAAGGTAAAATACACTATTGAAAGGATGAAAAGATTTACCAGAGATTGGGAGGAAATATTTACCAAATATATTTGATATAAGACAGTTTCAAAATATGAAAAAAACTTAGGATATAACAAAAGGTATTTTAAGCTGGGCAAAATCTCTGGACAGAAGTCACCTGACACCTGCAGATGGCAAATAAGTACACTGAAAATTTCCTCAATGTCACATCATTAGGGGACCACAAAGGGAAATGAGATCTCATTGTGTATCTCTGGAATGGCTTGAAACCCCCATTATAGTTTCTATCTGGTGATTTCCTTGAAGCCTCATGTGCTCACAGCAGGGCTTTCTGGAGGTGACTGGAGCACAACAGAGAAGCTCATCAGTGGACTAGTCCATTTTGAGTGTGGCCTGGAAGGGTTTATCTCCTTCCTGGCTTCTTCTGATCTCTAATACCTGGCTGCCCTTAAGTGAACAGCTTTGCTCCCCTAGATCCCTCCAGCATTCCACATCTGCCTGGAGTTGGCTGACCCTTACTAGGACTGAAGCTTCTAGAACAGGAGCCAAAATAAATGTTTCCTTGTTTAAGTTATGGGTGTCAAGTATTTTGTACCAATGACAAGGAAAGTAAGATAAGCCCAAAACTAAGATAACCCCAAACCTAATAATAAATGCCAACAAGGACATTGACCAAAAAGAACTCTTTGTTTATTGATGATGGGAATGCAAAATGGCCCAGCCCTTTTGGAAGACTGTCTGGCAGCTTAAAGCTGAAGAGGGTTTTACCATATAATCAGTATTTTGCTTAATTGCTGGTTGAAGGGAATATGGATGATTCTATGAAAGCTCATTATTAAGAACCCAGAAGTTACATCTAGATATCACAGTCAAGTATCTTCAGAAAGTCCCATGTCTGATTATATGATCATCAAACCAAAAACTAAAGCTCACTAGAAACACTTTAAACTGTATTATGTAGATGATAGCCAAGACTACAGTTTACTTAGGTTCATCTCACAAAATTAGCACAAACATCTCAATTTTTACCACTAAAATTCCTTCAGAAATGTACTTATGGAGGAAAAATTCCAAAATCTGTTTAGTAGACAATTGGAATCATTTTTAGTATTGTTATCTAAACTCAACACTAATGAAACAGACACCACAGAGCTTTTAACACTTCCAGATTTAATTTTTCCTAGTGGGAAGGCCTAATTAAAATGCTATTAGTGATCCTGCCTGTTCTTAAGACAATCAGTTGGCTGTGATTAGTATTGTGGTCTGAGACCTTGACAGGCTTGACACTAACCAGCCTACTTTGAAATCTGATCACTAGACTGGAGGAACATGCATGCAAAGTCTGTTAATCTCACAACTTGCATATTTTACCTAATCAAAATCCTCATCTAGTGAAATTCAAAGTTTATTATACTTGTGTAACTTAAAACAATGGTTCCCAAACTCAGGTGTTTTAAAGAATCATTTCAGACCTATTATTGTATAAATGCCACAAGGGGCATTTTTATAAACTATTATTGTTTCTGAAACTTCCCTAGACAGTTTTGAGGTACAACTGGGTTGGAAACAAGAAAAACACTTGCTGCTTGAACTTCTGAAATTGCTTTTGAGTCTCCACCACATTCTTCTATATCCTTAGTAATAATTCACTTCTCTGAGAATGGACTGCACTGCTTCACTGGCTCAAGGCAAGGCTGCTGAACTTGGATGCCTTACTACAAAATCTGTGTAGTACTACTTTTGGTACTGCTCTTAGGAGTACTACAAACAAGGTTTTGCAAGCAATCTCTGGAGGGGACTTTAAAAATGTGATGAATATAGCATGTATAAAAAAATCTGCTGCTTTTTGAGAAATATTCCAGCCTCTCCCCTTTTATTTAGAAGTTTCTAACTCTTCCAATTTGCAGTTATATACATACACTGGCTACCTCCTACCAGAGTTGCACTGAAAAAAATGAAGATTTTTGTCCATTTTCCCACCATGAAGTTTCTCAGTCTCTGCCAGTCTCCAGGCCCATATTAAAAAAACTGATCTAGTGGCTATTTTTAAAATAGAAGATAGCAACATTATAGAGAAACAATACCATTATATGTAAAACAAATGCAATTCTGTTAAGTATTGATAACTGATATCAATGCTATAAATTTATAATTTAGTATATATATACCATGTACATCAATATGCACAACCAACAATACCAATATTGTACCACAGGCTCTACAGAAGTTTCACAGTATCAGGAATATGGTCTAAAAAACCAACACAAATATTTGCAAAGAAAACCTACCTTAAAATACAAATTCAATTTATAAAGTTCTATCTAGAATATCAAATAACTAATTACTGAGGATATAGCAATAATCATTCAAAGCGCAAATATTCAGACTTGGGTTCAAGACCATGCACTCCATTAACTGTTGGTGGAGTCTTGCTTGAGTAATTATTATGTTTTTTCGTAACGCTCACGGGAGAAGCCAATGAACTTGTACTGGCAAAGTGCATGTTACAGTAAGGGCACATTAAGAGGGCTTTTAAACTGGCATTTAAGCCAAGTGTGGTGGTGCATTCCTGTAATCCCAGCACTTGAGAGGCTGATGCAGGAGAATGGTTTACAAGTTTGAGACCAGCCTGGGCTGCTACAAAGTGAGCCCAAGGACTGTCTGAACTGCATAGAGACCCTGTCTCAAAAAAAAAAAAAAAAAAAAAAAAAAAAAAAAAGCATTTAATGCCCTCTGAACAACCCAGCAGCTAGTCTAAGTTTTACTTTTTGCCTAGCTGAAAAATCAGAGATTAATTTCCAATTATGAAAGATACAATCCTTACAACCCTTCCCATAATGTGATATAAATTTTAATTTATGAAGTTTAACACTTTTAAGACAAGACACTTACTGTTCTTTTAGCACATTCATCTGGTATTTTACCTACACCCACCACATACTAGACATTGTGCTGAGACAAAGAACCACAGCTGCAGAATTTGGATATTAAAATTTAAATTTCTCCATACTTCAAAAATTCTTATATTCATTATACTACTGGAATACTGAAATAACTATTAAGTCACTAAAAATACATAGAACATATTTACTTTACGCTCCTTATATATAAACTAAAGCCATTTTTACCTGGCTCATTTAAGGTCAACTTAGACCTTATTACTGAAGATCAAATTGCTTAAATGACACATTTATACATTATATATTAAATATGACTTCAAGATATTCTACTGGATCTTTTCTTCTGACTTAGCTTTATCGATCTCTGAATCATTCATTACTCGTTAACTTCAGTCATTCTCTGGTTTCCTATGTATTTGGATAAAGAATTGATTGGTAGAGGAAAAAGCATGCAATAAGGAAAAATTTTTTAAACTGCAGATTAAAATCAAGTCTCTATCTGGATGACCCACTTAGCATGTAAAAATATTCACTAAGATTATAAAGGGTTTAAGTGGACACATTCCAGAATAGCAGCCACCACTGTCCCTGTTTTCTTTCCTGACAAGTTACCAACAAGTATAAAGGCAACGAAAACACGCAAAATTCCATATTGAGGTGCTCATGTATTAATTTTAGTGTCCACATTCTTTTATTCGTATGAATGAGGTACAAAATGAAAATAGTGGATGGAAAATCATGTCTATTTGCAGCACAGAACATAGACAGGCTCAGGAGCCAGAAACTAGAATCAAATTATGTAGGTCAAACCTTAGTTTTGCCACTTTTTAGCAGTACCTTGGGCAACACTGGTATAATAGTTCTTATCACACAGAGCCCACGTGACAACTAAACAAACACACATAAGTACTAGGAATAGTGTCTAGCACATGGCAGGCACTTAATTGTTGGTACGATTTAACATTTTTAAATGTTTCTGCTCTTTGTACTAAAAATGACTTATAATTTTGCTAACCTGAAATGTTTTAACATTCTTACCAACACTTATTGACTATGCATCATATAATACACAATCTACAATTGATACATAACAGCTTTCTTTACAAGAATGAGACAACCTAATAGAATATATTACATAACACAAAAACTGATTATCAAGTTACAGTAGATAGACAAGGATAAAATCTTGTTAATTCTAGTCAGCCATTCAACGTGAATATTCAAAACTGTAAATAAAAAATTATTTGGATTTAACATTTTCCAAACTGAGGAACTAAACTGTATTTTAGAACTTGGAGATGCAGCCAATGTACTTATCTTCTAGAAATATGCATATTTTTAAGATCACAGATTCTTACTTAATATTGATACCCAACATACGGTGTGCACAGAACATCAACAGTGTTTCACTAGGACTATGAGGATTCTTACCCAGAGGGCCTACCAGTATTTTAGGGGTGGGGAATGGCACATACCCACATTTACAGTGCCACACAGATGACCTTTGTGTATCTTTTGAAGAAGCATGCATCTCTCCCATTTCATTTTTAAATTCACTGACATGAATCCTTGCTATCTATATGGCTATCAACTATGTCAGGCTGTGTTCCCTAACTGCAAAAATGAATTTTCAGTTGTGAAAATGATAATTCAAAATAAACTGTTTTCAATGTAGCATCACCAGTGTTCCTCATCCACTCAACTCTACCGTAATTTGTAAAATTTCTTAGCATTTGTAAGCATTCAGAAGCAGATATCAAACTTGTATGTCTCTAAATTCTAATCTGATTTGTACACCTGAAACAGTGACATATACTGAAACTTTAATGATATAGCACAATTTGTTTCAATTTTTCATTTAGAAGATTACAGATAACTGAAGTTTTTACATCTTTTGTTTCTAACTTGACAATCATGAGTTGTCCTATTTCCCAGTTATGTATCATTTAACTGTGAATTGAGAATGAAATACCAATGCTTTCCTGTAAACATAGAAAACTCCAATTAAATCAGAAAATGAAACTCTTCCATGCTCTGTGGTACACCCATCTATCATTCAAGTACAGTGAGTGTCCTGAGAATGTATATAATTTTCACTAGCATCTTAATTCTATCACATAAAAGTGGAAAGTGTAAAACAAGAGCGTAAGGCTTAATCTACATTACAGATGGTCATAAAATTAAGTTCAGTGAAACCATATTTGCAAGTCTGAAAGAAAATTATAACTGAAGACGCATGGGGAAAATATTTATGTGGCATTTTTAATCCATATTAGAATTTCGTTGTTGTAACTTTTCCATAAATTTAAACAAAAATCATCTTCTGAGACATATGTTCTAGTAAATGTATCAACAGTAATGACAGTCAATTCAGTGTGGGTTATTTTAACTTATTAGTAACATTTCATTTTTTCTATCCAACAGAAATCTATAGTGAAACATTGTCTTATGAGAACAAAAATGAAAATAAAATTGACCATAAAAATACTCTAAAAGTTAAAGCAAACTATAATCCTCAGCAGATCAATTAGGCAAAAAACCTAGGTGATAGTTGGAAGCACAGGATAAGTCACATGAATCTTCAGCACTATGCACATTGCTGAAAACATGAAACAGCTCTTCAGAGAACAACAAAATATCCAGAATTAATCAGGTTTGAAAAATATTGCTTAAATCATTTTCCAAAACACAGCTGTAAGAACTGAAATTTTGTTAAAACTATCAAGGTAATCATATTTATTGCATTTTTAGATTCCATTTTGAAACAGAAAATTAATGTACCAGTTTCACCAAAATATATATTTAAAGTGTGTGTGGGGGTGTGTGTGGGGGTGTGTGTCAGAGAGCCTGAGGTGTTTATAAACAAAGTGTAGACTATATGTGCTTTTTAATGGGGCTGAATTAAATATAACCAGCTGCCAATTTTGTGCTCTGACATACTTGAATTAGTGGGTATGTGTATACTTAATTCACTTATTTTGTCTATAATAGATGAAATAAAACACCATCTATACAATCCACTATCAGCAGTGAGTACAACAGCAAAAATTATTATACACTTTATACATACTAAAATATTTTCTTTCTCTAGAAATAACTCAGAATGAAACCTAACTATAGGACTTAATTTGGGAAATTTCAAATTACAATAGGAAAAAAAATCAAGTGAGGGTGTGTAACAAAGGTTCTTGGTCATAATGCTATAAGATTCACAAGTGCAAGTGGTAGAATAAAGCATGCTCAAATTGGATGCTTTGACCTTTGTGAATTTACCAAACCTTTAAATTAAACAGGACTAGTTAAAGAAATGTTTTAAGTAGAGCAAGATAACTGGAAAACTTGCATTTCTTTTGCCATTTTTGTTACCCAACTTACACAATGTGCAAAGTGCTAATAGGCAACACTACAGAAATACATTTACATCAACACTGAAGACCTGGGGAAATGAAATTCAACAATTTTATTTTAATGAGCTGTAGTTTCTAAATTTGTTTTTATTTTTTTTTTCTGTTTTCATACAGTACTGAAAACAAAATGCGGCACATTCACATTTTCCCAAGGAACTGTAAAGATGATCTCTACAGGGATAAACGTTGTAAAGCCTGAAGCTCAATCAACTGAGTCGAAAATTCTCAAAGGGAGTAAAGGCTCAATCTGAATGGTCTAGAACATGTACTGTAATTTTAATAGAAGAGATGGTCGTCTTAATATTAATGATTTAAAAGAACTTCCCAGTCCATGCGAAGAGTACAATCCAAGAATAAATCAAATTTCTCAATGCATTTTATGCTACATATGTGTACACTTTGCGGTCCTCAGGTGTTCGAGCCAAATATTCTCTCTCAATAAGTCCTTCAATACGTTTCTTAATAACAACTGGACTTGGCAAGAATCGAGCCTTCAACTGCTGAGTTACCTAAAAAAGAAAGTACAAACACTAATTCTTACTTGAAGTTTCTTTAATATTTCTATATAAACACACAAAAATTTCTGTCTTGGAACAGAAGTAACGTCATTTTAAGCCTCAGAAATCAAACCTTCAGTGATTCCATAATCACAGTTAAAAATACAGAATGCTTGAAAAAGACTGTATTTGAAAGCATTAATGCATGCTTAGAACACATTTCCTTGTATCAGCATGTGCAAGCTAAAGTAGAATGATTAAATTGTGTTATGCACTAGTATGAATATATACAACTTCACATAACCACTTTGATGTCACTATTTTGCTAACTTCTGGGTTACTCTTGTTTCTCAGAATTCACGTGAATAAGAGCACAAACTGTCATCCAATATTGCCTGGATTCTACTCCTAGGACTACCACTACTACCTTGGGACCATGGAAAGTTGCTGGGTTCATTTAAGGAGTGAAGAGATACAATCCCTTAGAATAATGTCCATCCACACTAGGTGCTACAGCTGTCACTCTTTTCTCCCATGATACTATAGTCAATCATACTGGGTCATTAGTAACAGTAAGCGCAGTTGCAGTCACAATTTACCTAATACTACTGGCCAATCATTCTGTACATATTAAGTTTATTTAATGCTCTTTACTCCACAAAGTAGGCCATCTCATTTTGTAACAGAAAAATAAACTACAATGGACACTGATCAAACTTAATAAACCTTTCTGACCTCAAGGTTAATGCTTTTTCCAGTAACCCACACTGCCTCTTTCAGACCATCCAATCATCCATATGCCAGCTTTTCTTTTACTCTTGCTGATCTTCACTTCTCAAAGCCAAAATGGATTGATAGTTCTTTGAAATCTGAAACTTCACTCTTTTTCTTAGCTTTTTCAGACCTTTCCTCCTCCTCTACAGGACCTAGATGGTACTCATGATCATTGCAATGACACTCTCCAAACCTTCAATTTTCCTGACTCCTTTGGTCCTAATTCCATGATATTCTTTATTAAGCTACACTCTACACCTGCTATTCATTTTAAATCTACTAGGGTTTTTGTTAGGTATAACTGTTTTTCTAACGCCATTTGCATTGGTCACAAGTTAATCACAGCCAAATACAGCTTGCTGCCTGATTTTGTAAAATTATATTGAAATATAGCCACTTCCTATGTCCACAGAGGTTTGTGCTACAATTAGCAATTACAAAAATTTCCCCAACCTCTAAGAAAGATTAATACAAATTTATACACTCAAGTTCGGCAAGTTCTTGCACATCATTTTCTGACAAATACTACTTCAAATTTCAGATAAACTCCCTAATTTATTCAACCTGAGTGCTGTAACATACATAACCTCATGTCCTTTTTACACAGGAAAGACAGGCCATCTTGGTTTGGAATTCCTCAAATTCCCACCCTACAGCATTTGTATAATTTACACATTCTTACGTCACTCATTCCTTGATTAGCACACATTACCTGTACTTTGCTCTGTGTTCTCAGGAAGAGATATATTCAGTATCATTCATTAATATGTGCACTGCCTACCTACATTTTCTAGCCCATCTTCTCCTTTTCCAGACTCTGGTATTATCCCCTCATCCCATCTTCCCTGTTTTTAAACTTTCCTTCTTTATCATTAGGCTATAAACACATTCAGTATCTTCCCATCTAGAAACAAAAGACTTCAAACCCTTCACTTACCACTTAATTGGTGACGACTGTTCTCCCTGCCTTTTCCATGAGCCAGGATCTACATGCTACTACCACTGAATATCCATCGTTACTAGTCCAGTAAAAACGTTCTCAGAAAGATTAAACCAGTAATTGAACTGCTAATGTCTTCAGTGCTTATTCACCTTGGTCTTCTCATGATTTTTTTGAAGTACTGATCATTCACTCTTTGGTAATTCTCTGTCCCTGCCCATGTCACAGTTTTTTTTTTTTTTTTTTTAAACTCTTTGGCACTGTTCTCAAATTTAAACATGTTTCAGAATCACCTAGAGAGCTCCTTAAAACCAGATTACTGGTCCCAGAGTTTCTGGTTAATAGGTCTGTAGGGAGACTGAGAATCAAGAAAACAAGTGCTTCAATGGCTTTCTTGTGATGTCTTGCTGTTCTCACTGCTCCATACATATCAAGGAAAGGGGCTACCTTGGTCCCCAGGATACCCTAAATTTAATTCAACCCCACCATTTCAACTATACTTTCCCATACAGTGCAGTCCCAAATTACCTTCTAGCACTTATCTGCTTTCTGACCTTTGGTCTAATTTTAGGTTACCTATTCCTGGACATGGGAAAATATAGCAAAGTCAACTTGCAAAAAGCAGCATTAACAGACAACTGCAATACAGCAGCATATTATCTTTCCCTTTTTGGTTAAAGGGATCAATTTCCATCTATCACTCAACTAGAAAATCAAGAGGTTTAACTGCCCCTACTCATTTCCCACTATCAGCTGACAAATCCTGTCAACTGTTTAATTACCGCGATTTAGTTATCTACCTACTGCCTATACTGTACCTAGACCTTGGTTCTCTGTTAGCCTGTTTCAATGGCTTCTGAGTCTTCTTCTCTTTAGTTTCCCAAAGTATAAAATGGAAGCCCTCAGTAAAAGTAAGTTACTAAGTTTTAGAAATCCAGGCAGTTTATAAAAAGATAATAAATATCGGTGATTTTTTTCCTGTATTCTTTATGACAAAAGTTGCCATTTTCATTACAAATACATTAGTTCTGAACATGTGCACATATGCTACTGTATAGTTATGTTTAATTATTATCTTATTTAGTAAGTATTACATGACCACAATTTCAGTTTTTACTCAATGTGGCACTTTTCTAAACTTAAGTTATTAATGATATTATTTTGCTTTTTCTTCATTAGCTAGCACTGAAGTGTTCTCACCTCTGCTACTAAAACATTGTGCTGCATCTTCTTCCTAGATTTCATTATCCGCACTATAGCAGCTTCTATCTCATGTTTTCTGTCATCATCAACTTTTTGCCTTGTTTCTTTCCTTTCTGGGTCAGATTCACCTTGTTTGGCAGCAACTAAAAACAGAAATAATGGCATTTACCAAAAATGTAATGAAAAAATTTAGTTTATAAGGAGACAATATTACACAGAGAAAAATTCTTTTCAACTTCTGCATATACACACATAAATAAAAGTCGATGTTAATTTTAGTCCTAAATTATTAAGAATTTAATTTTATAGAAATCATAAAATCAATTTTATTTTTATAGAATATGTTAATTCCTTTCCTGGAAGAAAAATGGTAACAGTGGTAGTAAAATTCAACAGTAAACAATTTTCATTGCTTGTAACTTCCAGAGATCAACTAGTATTCTGCCACCATGGCTCCAAATTATACTTCACTAAAAGTCTAACAGGTATCTGCTGTCTCCTCCAAATTGAAAATATTGCTGTAATATAGAAGACTTTTAGGGACAGCTAAATAAACAATTAAAAAGCACCAGTAAGATGTCTATAAAAGGAATTTAACAGTGACATAATTTGACTGTACCTACTGAGTCTCCTTGGACTCTGTCATCTATTCATTTCTTGTCAAACTCATTATAACAAACTTAATATTATAAACCAATCTTTAAGACAGTCTTACTCTCCTTCACTACAGTCTTCAAAGCCACTGCTAGGGTTATTACATGAAGTTCTTTTCTTTTTCTATAACTTTGTTCTAATGTAAATAACAAAGAAGGTAAGTTAGTAACCAGTATTTCTCTACTGGGATTAAAAGGAGGAAGATGTGAAGTTCCTAGAAGCAGAACCTGGAACATTACAAAGCAGGTGGAACATTGCTAACTTAGCCAAGGGCACTGCAGTGAGATAGCAGACTTCTAGAAGATCATTCTGGTGTGCATATGCATTTAGCTGTTTCTAGTTAGAATCCCCTGGTTAGAAATACTGCTTTCAGAGTCATTCACTAAGATAATCAGTGTTATCTTACTAATGTGTGTGCACTCACATATGTATCTACATGCACAATACCGAAACCTAAGTCTACAAGGAAAAGTCTATTTGTGGTAATATTAACATGTGATAATATTAGTCCTGGGCATGACAGAATTTGACATTATAGTTACTTAGCAATGAACAAAGTGAAGCTAAGTAATTCAGATATCTATATTCCCATATATATATTTTTTTCCAAATCTAAGATATAAATGAGCCCTAAAATTTAAAAACTGTTTCTGGCCAAATTTATAGTTGTATGTCTTACACTGAAGGAAAAAACCAAATTTCACTCCATGATACTTATTAAAAGTTTAATTTTTAACATACATGCAATGTCACAAAGACCTGGGCTGATCTTGGCTAATGAAAATTACAGCGATACAGCTTTGACCACAGGACAAAGGAGTCAGGTTTTAAGAGACACCACTCTAGGCTGAGCCAGGAGGATCGTTGAGTTTGAGACCAGCCTGGGCTACAAAGTGAGCTCAAGGCCAGCCTGAACTGCATAGGAGACCCTGTCTCAAAAAAAAGACACCACTCTACTTCATAAACTATACAGAGTCAAAGGGTCAAAGGTAGAAATAAATTTTAAGAACTAGTACATATAGTTCTTAAGACAATACATTCTGATAATCAATTTTACGTTTAACAATGAAATAATTTTTGGAAATTTTGTACCTTACTTGATGTACTATATGAAAAAAACTTCTGAACAATTAGTTTTAAAAAATGATTATTTATTCTAAATAACTGACTACACGGATATGATACCCACAGTGAGTAAAATAGCAATAGGAAGCTTATTTAACACTAGTCTTGAAACTGCATTAGATTTTTACAGATCAGCAAGAGTCAAATGGCTGTTTTTCCATTAAGATGCATAGAAAAACCATCTCTTACGTTATGTTAAATATGAGTAGCATTCCCATTATCAACTTGTACGATTATACTAAAAGCTTCCAAACAGTGATATTTTTGTGTTTTTAGGAGAAACAATAATTAGTTTTAAGATTTTTACACTTAAAAATTATTTAAAACCCGTATTATCAGCTTTAAAAATAGACTTTCATTGCATTAGGTTCAACCCAATAGTAAAAAAACCACTAAGCACTCAGAAGTTCATAAAATTCTATTTGTTGACAAATATATGGAAAAAAATCTTGTTTACACTCTGAATTATTTTTAAAAAGGTTTACTGTACTTGAAATCAGCTGCACTTTGATATGAACACAAATCAATAAAAGTTGCCTTACTTCTGATGCCAAAAAGTGTTATGTAACACCATAAATGATTACTAGTTAGGAACAAAACAGTATTTTGTTTAAAAGAAAGAAATATGTAACTTTTAGGAGGAAAAAAATATAATTTCAGATACCTGTTTGAATCTTGACTCTGTGCAGTTTGGATGTGAACTGGTCGTTAACTGTGAATATGTGACCATTTTCTATTTCCTTTGATTTAGGTTCTTTTGTAAGAACCCGCTGTGTTGGTTTACCGCAGGCAAGTGACTGTAGGGCTCTAACCAGCTCTCTCTCTGGGATATCTGTCTCTTGTTGAATTTCCTGAAATGGCATCAGATTGACAAAATTAGACTTTTTGAAACATAAAACAGATTAGTTTATCAGCAAGTAAACTGAGCAAGTAAACTCCAGAGAGGTGAGGTCAACAATTTACAACAAAGAATTCTCTGAATATTGTGATTCATCACCAAAATTATTTGAAATAGCTAGGAGTGATTCAAATATAAGGTAATAAAAAAGACATATGCATTTTTGCTTCAGGAGATAAGAGCTATTCTAAAATCTCATCCCACAGAAATTATGAAGAACTGTTCTAATATTTAGGTAAAACTACAGTATTACCTACAGTTAATTGATAATTTTAGAATTATTTCATACCTCTCCAAATTTATATACACTACTGTTTTGCACACTGCTCAGCTATTTCTTTCATAGTGGAAAAATACAAAAATCTGAGCTGAAGCATTTATCCTAAGATTAAAGTTTAAAATTCAAACTATAAGAGCAAATGAGAAACTCGAATATATGGAAATTTAAACATGAGAATCAGTACGAAGTCTGTTCCAAAGTTTAGGAGATAACTTTTGTTACATACTATGGTATGAATAAATGCAACACTGGGGAAAAAAATAAAAGTAGTGGCAAAAGAATACCATCTAATTTTAAATGCTATCTTCTTTTTCCATTTCAATGGAACAAGAAGAGAACTGCACACTTATTTAAATGAGGTGACCATTTTACATGTATAGGGACACGTCGGTGAATAAAAGTCTCACTCGCTAACCCACAGAAATCAATAATGATTTTTTAGTAGCTGTTTTAAATCACTGTTTGAAGATTTAATATGTAACACTAACTAATATAGCATCTTAATGACTTGATATTTGAAGATAAAGATTAGTGTCCAAACTATCTCCAAATGTTTTCTGTAACAAAGCCAGTTAGTAAAACACAGTAGACTGTAGAGATAAGTATAACAGACTTTAAATGTCCTGAATTTGAGGTGTGAGTAACCAGGAAGCTTTGGCACATTCTTGTGGCATTACATGGAATTACACATACACCGTGGTCAGGCTTCTATTTGTGACTAACTGAAAGCTGGCAACATTAGAGAGGAACTTTTTATTTCCTTCTACTTAAAATTGTCCATCAACATCAATGATTTCAAGCAAACTGGAAAAGGCAAAAGTAAGGCTGTTGCTGTCAAATTATGATGACAATTCTGGAAGAGGACTTGTGTTTTGGGGGCCAGGGATATAGGTTAGCAGCACAAAGCCTGCCTGGCAAGCTCAAACTCCTAAGTTTGATTCCTGGTACTAAAAAAGCCAAAACTAAAAAAACTTGTGTTTTTATTTATCCCATTATTTTTGTCAGTCCTTTATAAACCAGGATTCTGAAAATCCTTGCATTTATTTCCTACCATAATCTGCTTAAAATATATTATTCATGAGAGCTGCAGATTAGTACCTATAAAAAACAGCTGTTGGGGATCATTTAACTCTACCTCTGTCTGAAAAGTTTTATAATGTTTGACAGAGGGACTCAATGTTTGCTTAATATTCCTGTGACTCAACTGCATATATATGAAAATCTAACACCAATCTGTTAAATATAAGGAGAAAAATCTTCTAACTTAACCAATGAACAAAAAAATCCTAGGTTTAAAAACATTTCCTAGCCAGGCGTGGTAGTTACGCCTGTAATGCAAGCACTTGGGCGGCTGAGGTAGGAGGATCATTGTGAGTTTGAGATCAGTTTGGGCTACAAAGTGAGTTCAAGGCCAGCCCAAGGAAGTTCAAGGTACAGCAAGACCCTGTCTCAAAAAGACAAAGTGAAACAAAACAAAAATCCTGTACACATCACATAAACATTATTAAATCTTCAATATTTTAAACAATTCTTTAGACACTAATTCTTTAAATACTATAGCCTTTAAACACCATTTAATTCTTTAAACATTATTAATTCTTGAACCTAATTCTAGGTTTAAAAACATTTCCTATATATACCATATAAATACTATTAATTCTTTCACCACATATATGGGATGAATATTACAACAGGCCTAGAATTTAATCTTCTTGCTCTTAATTTCAAATTTTTACTTTCTTCTATGTTCATCTTGTGTGAAAATTGATTTTCAGTTAAGTATAAATTTAGCTGTGTGCTTCTAAAACCTTTTAAAACCTTTTTAAAAAGTTTAAATTTTACTTCTTAAGCACATGATCTTCATGTCAACCATGACATCCTTTCAAGATAATAAAAAAGACTGATTTTAAGGTAATCAAATAATGATTTGAAGGGAAAAAAATATAATTACTCAGAAGAAAAAGGTATGGATACAAAAAAACTTGATTGTGTCATCAAGACAAAACTAGCATGAGGATAAACACACAAATCAAAGAAACAAGCAATAGTACAGATACAGCTCCAAACATATATGGTCAACTGAGTTTTCTTTATAAATCCAGAGTACTTCAATAGAAAAAAAAATAGTTCTATCTGTAAATGATGCTGAAATGAGCAATTCATGGTGTGAATAAATCTTAATCCTTACTCCATACCAGATAAAAATTAACTTAAAATGGTCATACAACTAAATACAAAACTTAAAAATTATAAACTGCTTGAAAGAAAACATAGAAGAAAATCTTCATGATTTCATGGTAGGCAATATTTTCTTAAAACACTGAAAGCATGAACTATGAAAGGAGAAAAGTGACTAATTATTAAAATACCCTCTTTCTTCAAAAACAAAACAGAACAAAACAAAAACCCTCCCCCAAAACAGCAAGCAACAGACTGAAAAATATTCAAAGCACAAGTATCTCACAAAATACTTGCCTAGAACTTGTAAGTTGTATTTAAAATTTTTACATCTTAAAACAGCATAATAAAGATAGGAACACACTTCACAGGGAAGACATGAGTATCTTACAAACACACACAAGACACTCAACATCATTAGATATCAAAGAAAGGAAAATTAAATCCACAAGATACAATTGCAGACTAGCTAAAATGGCTAAAATTATAAAACCACAGAGGATAAGGAACAATTAGAGCTCTCTTTCACTCCTGCTGGGAATGTCCAGTAGCACAATTGTTTATAACATAGTTTGGCAGTTGTTTTAAAAGTTAAATATATAGCTTTGTTCACAGCAGCCCAATTCTGGTTAACAACTAGAATGCCCATCAACAAGTGAATTAAGAAAACATAGCACATCTATATGATAAAAATATCTGTGGTAAAAAAGGATGAACTATACAGTACTGATGCTATATTTATACAACAGGAATGAATCTCACCAATTACTATAGTTTATGAAAGGAGCTGAATACATTACATGATTCCATTTAAATGAAATTCTAGAAAAGGCAAAATGAATCCATTGTAAGACCAAGCCAGATCACTGGCTACTTCAGAGTCTGGGATGGGGTAAGGAATAGATTTGACTGATGGCAGTTATATAAGTACACACATACTTAAAATTAAAATTGTGTACTTATGTGTGGTTTTTGTAAGAAAATTATACTTGAATAATGTTAATTTAAATAAAAACTAAAGTGAAACGTAACCCAATAATCTATGAAGTTTATACAGTTCCACTGCCCAATTGTACAGCTTTCTCTAAAGGTATTCAAAGAAATATTTTTACAAGAAAGACTCAAGTAATAAGTGAGAGTTAGAAACAGTAAAACTGATTAAAATGTACACAGCCGCAATCCATACCTCAAATGTATATTTTTCTCTATTATTAAACAGCATTAATATGGTCATCTGGAAGGTGGAAACTTGCAATATGTGCTTCCGAGTATTTGAGCCAGTCACTTGTGCACCTCCAACACCAACTTCAGATCCATCTTCCTGTTTAAAAACGAATTAAATATAATTATCTCCTGATAACTTTAACAGTATCTTTCAGAAATAAAGTCATTCTCCTCCAACAAACTATTTACCCCACATAAAAAGGAAATCTATTAAACATGTGTGGAAAAACACAAAAAACCCCACACAAATAAAGTCTCTATTAGCCCTCTCTCTATTTTAATGTAGCTGAGCAAATAATAATTCCCTACACTTAAAAGTATTTTAACAGTACATGACAGGATCATACATAATAATGCATTTATGAAACACAACTGATGTTACAGCAACATCAAAAGTAGCCAGTTAGGTTTTTTGGGTGTGATGCTGTCACAGTAAAAGAACAAAAAATAACATAGCACAGAGGGGAAATCTAAGTTCTCAAAGTCTGTTCCTTGGCTACGATTTAAGAGGTTCAAAGTACATCTTTGTCTTCAGTAATTAACATGTGTATTATGTTTTAACAATTTAATTTCTTTAATAAGGCTTCAAAAACTATGTTACTTACAAACTTTCTCTTTTAAATAAACAGCAAGGAAGTAAAAGTCAAGCTCATCAGTCTCCTTTTCCTTCTCACTCACACCTCAATATTGTAATAGTATCAGCCAGGCATAATGGCACATGCAAATAATCTCAGTTATTAGGAAACAGAGGAAAGAGGATCACAAGTTCAAGGCCAGCCCAAACAACTCAGTGAGAACGTGTCTTAAAATTAAAAAAAAATTTAAAGGATGACATCTAACTACATAAATATACATACAGTAGTGCCAAATATTCATGTAAATAAACTGTAAAAGATTGTTTTCCATTTCAATTAATTATATTCTTTCAAAAATACTAAAAATCCTTTTGGTATTACAATGACTCATCAAAATGAGGATGATTCTAATTCAAATTTAAAATAAAACAGGTATTTGCTGCCTAGATAACAACTTATTTTTCTAGAAGCTTTTTATTAACTTTCATTTTTAAAGGATTATACAACAATAATAAAAACTGCATGGTACCGACACAAAAAAAGGGATACACAAACCAACAGAACAAAAGACACAGAAACAAACTCACACAACTACAGCCATATGATTGACAAAGGAACCAAAAATACACACTGCAGAAAAGACATTCTCTTTAATAAAAAGTGCTAGGAAAACTGGATATTTATATGCATAAGACTAAAGCTAGATCCTTATTTCTTATTCTATATTAAAAAATCAATTGAAAATAGAAGACCTAGATTTAAGACCTGAAAGCTGTAAGACTGCTTAAAAGAAAAAGGGGAAACAACTGAAGCTGCAGGCACAGAAAAAGATTTCCTCAATAAGATTCCACTGGCATAAAAACAGCACAAATCAACAAAGGGGATGTTATTAAATTAAAAAGTTTCTCACACAGTAAGGGAAACAACCTACAGAGTGAGAGACAATCTTTGCCAGCTGCTCTTCTGACAGCAGATTATATCTAGACTATACAAAGAACTCAAAAAAGTAACAGCCCCCACATTAAGTAGTCCAATCAGTAAATGGGAAAATTAATCATAGACTTCTCAAACATATTGACAGCCAGTAAGTATACTAAAAAATGTTCAATATCTTCAACCATTAGGGAAATACAAACTAAAACTACACTGCAATTCCATCTTACCCTACTGTCAGAACGGCTTTCATCAATAACAAAAAAATTAAGTGTTGGTAGGATGCAGCTCCCCATCCCCTGCTAAAAATTATAACACAGTTCTACAATGCTGGTGGCAATGTACATGATTTGATAAAAAATACAGTGAATGTTTAAATTAAAAAAAAATTACAGTACATATTACCATTGATTTCCCTCAATATATACTCCCTTGATTTTGAAGTTTATCATTTATGCCACTCTCTGAAGCGGCTCTGAAGTAAGTAAGTCCTTCTTTGTGTCTTTAGTTGTGCTGTCAAGGCTGCTTTGACATCCTGAATTTATTAAAATCATTTAGCTTTCATGGTCATTTTTGATTTAGGAAAGAGAGAAATCACATAGTATAAGATCTGGTGAATAGGGCAAATGAAGACATACTCAATGTTTTTATGAGCCTGCCTTTCCACTGGATGACACTCAACAGTGGCATTCATAGGATCACTCATATGATCATATTTTTGATCATTCCCTATAAAGACATGAAAGAGGACTTTCAAAACTGCTTCAGAAAGGTCCAAGACCGATGGGAAAAGAGTGTTTGAAGTTAGAGAGACTATTTTGAGGTTGATTAATGGCAGTATGTCTTTCACCATAATCATTTTTTAAACTTAAAAGTTCACTGCATATTTTGACCACATTTTGTAAATTACCAGAGCCACTATAGAAGCAATGTGGAGGCTCTTCAACTAAAAATAGTGCTTCCATTTGATTCACAGAAATACCTGGACACCCACGTTTATGGTGGTGTAATTCACAATAGTCACATATGGAACTGCCCACATGTCCACTGTCTTGGTAACTTTACTCTCACTGCTGGGACAAAATACCCAACTCCCAAAATGAAGGAAGAAAAGGTGTATTTAGCAGCACAGTTTGTGGAGGTTTCACTCCATAATCAGTTGGCTCCAAGGCAGGGTGGTATGGCTAAGGGGCAACAGTTTATGGCAGCCACCTTCCCTCCTTTATACTCTATGTTGGTTACCTACGGCTGGGCAGATGCAGCACTCACTCAGCCAATCCCAGCTCTAGACAAGACCAGTCAAAAACGCTTGATTTGGCTGTCTTTGAAAGGTCCTGCCCCCTTTATGTCCGCATGAGGCTTTGGGGGGGACATGTAACACAAACCATAACATCCGTCAACAGATGAATGGATAAAGAAAGTGTGGTTTATAAACATAACATTCAGCTAGAAGAAATAAGTACTTATCTGAAGGAAAATGCATGGATCTGGGGATCACTATGTTAAGCAAAGTAAATCAGATTTAGAATGATAAGTACAGTGTGTTTTCCCTAATACACAGATCTAAAAGATGACACAAAAGTAGCAAGGAGATTAGACAAGAGACAGGGAATGAGGGGGAGTGGTGCAAGAAAAGGCAGTGTGGGATGGACATGCTTCAAACATATGAACTGAAATTTAGTACTGTAAAAGTTAATAGGCACTAATAAAATATATTTTAAAAAACTCAAATTAAAAATAAGAGATTAAAAAGAGTTATAGGAGACCAAAAATTGTGAAAAGGATCAAGGCTTTGTATGCCCTCAATTTATGTTTTACTATTTTATGTACCCAATGTCACAGTTTAAACTCACTGTCTTATTAAATCATTTTTTATTCCTCCAAGAAGGTTATGTAATCTTCATATTTACAAATGTTATTTAGCAACCGAGGAACAGAAGTCATAAAATGAAAAAGTTATCCTTTTAGTATCAGATAAAGGTAGAGAAGAGAAATAGTCTGCCCAGGTAAACATAAATCACCAATCAGTTCTACAGACTAATTAACTATTAATACTTACCTTTTTAACTGGACCATAAAAAGTGGCATTGAGATCTGCAGAGCCCATATGATGCTGGAGTGTGAGTTGTCGGCCACTGTGTTTGGCTAAGTAGAACCTTCAGCAAATCAAATCATGTTTTAGAGACTTGCACAATTTGCATATATGAAATTACAAACTAAAAACAATCCTTATATATCCACACACAAATATATTTATGGAGGCCTTAAAAGTTTAAAGAAAATCCTTAAGAAATAAGCTGTGCTCCAACTTTTTAGAGAAGAGTAAGTAGGGGTGGATGCATATAAGATCTAAGCAAGTACCCCATATAATTCCTACTGTATACTTTCCCCTAGCCTACTACTGCTCAGCCCTGCTGTTCATAAGACCACCTTTGCCCACACATCCAATAATCAGTTCCTCCTAAGCTAGTAAAAAACAACAGCAAAAATGTATCCCCTGGCTATGCACTTAGGCTTTAGAGATGACATTTGTAAAATACATTCCTGAAGAAAGTCTTATGCAACTCATGTTTACATATTAAAAATATAAAGGATAAATTCTCATTTTGAATGAGATAAAAAATGCAGTTTATTCATCCTCAGTTAGGGATGTCATTAATGCTAAAGTTTACTTCTATCTTGAACAATTATTTGTAATTAGAAGTACAAAGTCTAATTTAGGGTTTACCTTCTGAATATTTCAAAAGCATGTCTTGGTGCTGGTGGAATGTTGCACTTTGGTGTGGCTGACTGCGTGGGCCAATATCCAGTTGTGAGCACCCGAACTGTGAGATCAACACCACCTAAAGATACCTACATAAAGCAGAAAAACAGAATTCCTTACAATTGAGATTAGCCATGTAGGCACTAAGATTTATCAAAGTAGCTATCTCTATGTCTAATACTTAGTTTACAAAGGATATCTTCTTAAAGTTAGATACACAGACTATTTTGCAAAGTTTAACTATTTTGCAATGTTTATTTTGGCAGAAAATTACAATTTACTGCTTAAAATGTTAACTTACAAATACTGAAAGGATAACTCTTAGAATGTGAATAAAGGGGCTGGGGATTTAGCTCAGTGGCATAAGTGCCTGCTTGGCAAGCACAAGGTCATGAGTTCGATCCCCGGTACTGCAAAAAAAAAAAAAAAAAAAGAATATGAATAAAGTCTTAACTGCTATTACCAAGAACTTTAGTTCTGGTCCCTTTTAAAGATAAAATATCTAAGGGTCATATCTATCACTTTAGAGACAATTCTGTGGTAATATCTTTCATCTCAGTTTCTGAGTATTTTTTACCATTTTAACATGCAAATGGCATGTTCCTAATATCCCAGCTCTACACTGAGCAAAATGTTCATGTTTAAACATGTAGTTCACATTCTAAGAGTTATCTTTCATTGCAAAACATTTTCGGTAAATATATGAGTAGAAATTTAACACAGAATCTTACCCCAGTTGCCTGTAGATGTTGCCTGAATTCATCCATAGTTGTGTTTGAGATGCTCATATCCCTAAACATTCCTTCCAGTTTTGATGTGAACTGACATCCACACTCAGTCTGTGGAGGAAAACCACAAGTATATGCAAACTAAGTGGTGGACTTTTCTATGAGAAAATGTATAAAGACATTATTCCATATTCCTGCACCCCTGATAATCTCCTTGTAAATCTTTCTATTAGTTGCTGTATACCTGTAATTACCAAATTTTAGGACAGTTAAGAATAATCCAAGGATCTTACTTTAAAATGAAAACTTCCAGACACTTTGAGAATCCATGGAAAGCTGGATCTAAAACTGCATTTTTAACAAGCAACTCAGATACTTCAGTTATAGGTAGTTTAGAGACCACTTTCTAGGAAACAAAACTACATGGTAATATTCTCTGTATTGTTTCCTTTTAATCTTTCCTTGAGTCCCTGTGACACCAATATAAATGCCAGAACACTCTATCCAAAAACTTGAAAAAATGTTAAATAGAGTTGTTAAAGCATGAGTCTAGATGCCCCCTCAAAGCCTCTTGTGGTGATAGGTGGGGCTTTTCAGAGATGGCTGGTGTGTGACTGACTCATGGTATAATGCTAGGATAAAGGGCATTATGATAAGGAGAGTGCTATTCACTCTCAGAGTAGGCAGCCTAGGTAAAATACAAGCACAGAAAGAGAATTGCTGCTAGTTACTTGTAGTTTGTCCCCTGTTGCTTGCTACCTTCTACTGACTATGAACTGCTTCTCCTCTGCAATGTACCCCTGCTGCCCTGCCCTGGAGCCAGCCAACTATGAACTGAAATACAAACTGTGGGCCAAATAAACCTTTCCTCCTCTGAATTTGGGTGTTGGGTATTTTGTCTCAGCAAGGAGAAAAGCAACTAAGACAACAGATTATGTCCTGTTCAAAAACAACGTACCTTCAAAATCAACTCTTGAACACTTTAAATAAAGTAAATCATTTTCCAATCACATGTTGTAGGCACCCAATTAAATAATAAATTTTAGTTTGGTACACTCCAAAGCATACCTTACCTTTAATTTAGATATCATGTTTTTTTCAGAGTCATCAGAAACACTTTTATTTGTGAGAAGCCTCCTTGCAAGGTGCTGTTTATAATAACGTTCAAATACATCTTTTTCTTGCATAAACCTAAAAAGAACCATTGCTTTATCCAATATTGTTTCTACTTCTTGTTCTGTTAGCTGAAAAATCAAAAGATAATTTAAGAATTATGACATTTTAGCTATATACAAAGTGTCACAGCTTATCTGCAGTTTAAATAAACTAGTTTCTGAAAGTAAACATCTGGTTGACAGAAGTAACAGGGATCTAGTTTGAGACAGTGCCTCTTACTTCATACAGCAGGCACAATTCTCATACTCTCATCTAATGCAGCATTAATGAGGGATTGGAATAGAGCTCCATCCTTTCAGGGCTATCACTAAACTGGAGGCACAAGAAAATATAGGGTTGGATTAAGGGAAGACTAAGAATAAATGAAGTATAAAAGATATTTTAGACACTTTTACATAATATTTAAGCAGAAACTTACATAGCCAAAAGACAGATCTTTTCATTTAAACTCATTCAAAACTTAAATTTTACAAATGGAAGAGTAAAAAAATTCTTATAATCCAAACATTAAAAGGTTCCTTGCCCTTATCTCTTAATTTAGGGCAGGATAATATGGTGGAAGGTTATATTAAGTGCATTTCTGTAAAAAGGAAGATAAGGTGGATGTGTGATTTCTGTGCAACCTTAGTAATCTTTTTATTTTCTTAACTACGGTTAGTACTTCTGGTATAATTTGTGACCATTTCACTATTTTTCTCTTTTGTCCCCCAAGTTTTAAAGTAAAGTAAAAAAAGGGTCAATTCATATATAATAAAAATCTGCTTAATTTTGATTTTCTACATGCCCAAGCTTTCTGAGATAATCACAAAGACTTGAAACTGAGCTTTGGTATATGGTTTCAAACTACTTTCAAAGAGCTATGCTTTCAAATTCTCAAAATCCATATACTCTTTTCTGCCATCCATAGCATACTGAATTCTCAGTCACAAAGACAAAGGTCTTAACAATTATACCTATGTAGCTGTTTATTTTTCATGCCAATTACACATTAAGTGAAATGTCAAAGAACTTATGTAAATAATTTAAACAATATTTTGTAATAGATTATATAGCACATTTAAATACAGTAAAGAACTTTGCTTAAAAATTATCTAGAAAGTTTCCTAATTTATACTTCATATCAATAAGTAAGTTTATCGTATTTTTAAATACATTACCACTCACCCCTTTTACTCCCTTTTTCAGCTTATCATCAATAAATAATGAGAGGTATTCAGGGGACCTGGAGTTGAGGTTGAGAAAATATTCAAAGTCACCAGCAATAGTTTGTTTAAAGAGCCGGTCATTGTTGAATGATTCTTGGAGGAAGCGATCAAATCTACTCTTCAAATCCAATAAGCCCTTACAAACAAAAATAAAGAAATTTAGAATACAGTATAAATTTTTTTCATATATCCATACCAAACTTTGCTGATAATAAATATGCATAGGCAGAGGTAAACTTGCAGAATCTATAAGCCTCTAAGCCCATATTCAAAATGTCAGTGATGACAGGAGTATTCTATCTTCACTGTATATTTACTGTATTAAAGATCAGCCAAATGACCTCCTCACTACTCCATCTCACTTTCCTGTCTTGACCAAATGGGCTAGCCAGACAGATAATTCAGCTTAAAAAATGCATGAGAAAGCAGATTATAGTAAATATGAACTAGGAGCTAGTTTGTCCTAATACTGCTTGAAAAAAATTTGAGACAAAAAAATATTAAATTTTTGGTTTTCCTAACACACTAAGACATAGAAAAATAAAGCTTGCGTTACTGAGACTATTTTTATAAAAGGTCTTGATGAGGTTAATAAATGGAAAGCACTGCCTGATTCTGACTCTCTAATAATCACACATATTAGTTTACACTGGAATAATCGGGCTGAAAATATACAACATATAGTTACATACTAAATGTAAAATGTTATTACATGTAAAAACTTTTGATAAAAGTGGTCTTTTTATAAAAGCGCATGTCAAAATGACTACCATTATATAAAGAGAATTTTCTGTGATTATTACCTGGATATAATCAACAGGATTCTTTCCTTCGCCTTCCTCAGAAACAAGGGCTTTACCTTGCTCCCTCAAATAGGAACTCATACATTCACACATCGTCTTCAAACCATTTGGCACACGACTAAATAACTTGTACATGCAAGCAAGGTCTGCAATCAGAAAAACAATTGACTACATTAAAGACTAAGGAAAAATGTGAATCTATACTGACAAGGGAAGCTTATTTCTCTAGTACTACCAATCATTTGCGGACCACATGGCTTAGAAACAAAAAATAGCAAAATGAAAAAATGAGAAGAAAAAAAGGCTTATTCATAGATATGACTGCAATTCATGAAACACAGCTTTTAAGATGCTTTGAAACATTAATATCTTAGCAAACTTTAATTAACATGAAAGATGTCAAACAGCAAAATAAACAATGCTCCCCAAAATGAAAACTTCTGAGTTCATACATAATTTTCTCTATGTAACTCTAATGTAAAATCTACTGACAGCACAAACATCTACCGAAAGGAGAACAAATGGCAGAAGAAATTTAAAAACCAATTAAAGTCTTATACTGGAGCCATAATAATAAATAAGATTAAAGGCAGCAGGAATTGCTTCATTATAATTTATAGGAAAGATTATATGATATTCATAATATAAATATTTATTCTTCAACATTTTCTTCATAGCAATTCCTATTATTTCTCAGTGGTATCTTCAGTCAATACCTGTATTTTAAAAACTGGTCTGTCACTGTATTGTTTTTATTTAGCATGAAAAATACTCATTTTTGTATCATTTTTCACAAATCTATAATGTAGATTTGAAATATTCTTATGTCTAGTGTTTCTCTGAAATAAGTTCCTGAGAGATTATAATATCAAAATTTTACAATAACATAAAAAAACCTTAGTTTCAATAACTTTGGAAATTCAAATTAGCAGTTAGGTCAGGGGCCAGCCAATTTTTTTCTGTATAGTATCAGTAATAAATGTTATACACTGGTCAGCCATACAGTCTCTCTGATGCTATTACTTAATTTTGCCAGTGTAGCAAGAAAGCAAGCACAGATAATACATAAATGACTGAGCATTTGTTTCAAATAAAACTTTATGGGAACTGAAAATTTATATGGAATATTATTTTAAGCCTTCTTCTCAACTAGTGGTCACAGGCCCGATTTGCCTACTCTCGGCTATATGAGCAATTTAGTGGTTAAAACTGAAGTAGTATTTTTAAAATAGAAATGAATTTTTACAAAAGAGGACTCAAATTTGTTTCAGTGACTTTTAACACTATTCTATTTTGTTCCTATGTTGTTTACAAGTTCTTACTATTTTGCTCCTATGTTGTTACAAGTTTGCTTATGTTGTATATTCACATATATGTGGAATGTATCAGTATAGTTTTCCACATTAAAAACAGATATTACAAAATATGACACTAATTTATAAATACAAACTTCAGCAATTGTGGCATGCCCAACACTTCTAATGAACTGTTTCTTGTCTATTTTGTTCCTATGTTATTACAAGTTTTGTTTCTATTGTATATTCAGCTGTAATAAATTAATACAACTTAGATGTATTTTTATTACGTAAGAAATTTATTATGGAAAATGCTTGTAAAAGATAAAGGATAAATGTGAGGAAAAAGGAATAGGTAGGGAGACCTGAGACTGATGGAAGTCTGATCACTCTTAGGAACAGAGAAAAAAATGACTGTTTAGGCTACAGGACAATTAGAAGAAAACCCTGGCCAAGAGAAGTCTTGAGCTGAAATTTGCCATTAGAGGAACCTCAAACCCCAGACCTGGGTTTGCACCTGCAGCCCCACTAGGCTCAGTGATAACCTAGAGCAGCCAAAGAGCATGGAAGCTCAGATATGGATAGAAGCAGGACAGTAGGGTCATCAGACAACTACCCTCCAGCAGTAAAAGATATGACTAATACATTTTCATGGCCCCCAAAGTTAGAAGGTTTTGACTCATGTATCTACTGCATGCTGATTTGAGGAGCAGCGCCTCTGTGGTTCCCATTTGTCTCCCTGCCTGAGGGACATTAAAAGGTAGCTGGGAGATAAATTAACAATTTCATAGCATTTTAATTCATTGTACTTTGCTGATAATGTAGGGGTAAGCATGTGAAAGAGTAAGAGGCAGGTGAATTCACCAAGAGTTTGAGGCTTGCCTTGGCTACTCAGTAAGTTCAAAACCATCCTGAGTTACACAGCAAAACCCTGTGTCAAAACAAAACAAAACCAAACCAGAAAAACAAAACCTGAGAGTAAATGAAAAATATTTGGCAATTAAAAATTAAGTACTATTTCTTATAAATAAAAAATATACAATAAAAACAGTAAAAATAAGATACCAGTTGAACTTTGTTTCACTCTTGTCTGCATATAATAACCAATGCAAATTTACCTGCCACAGTGAGAAACTTTTTCACTTTCTGATTTATGAGAATCTGGCTTCTTAATGGTGGAATTATGCTTTTGAGACATTCTCAACCTATGGCGCAAGAGTAGGGGCCACCACAATTAAGACAATTCATAATTAGGACCCCAGTAGTAAGTCAGGAAAACTGAAGCCAGAATTTTAAAACAATTCAGAATCACAGATAGCTACTTACTGAAAACATTAAGTACAAAACAGCAAAACCATGGTAAATACTATTTTGCTATTTCCTTCATTCATGATCTTACTAGGTGCCTACCAGTGTTGGACATACTTAATACCTTAAAATAAAAGTTTGCCAACTCCCTATGCAGACAGTTATCCTAGAGTACCTTATTTTAGAAAACCTGGTAAATGCAGTAGAATGTGTTTGCTGTTTTATCTTATGCTTTTATAACAACAATTTACCAGGAGAGAGTCCCTTACAAAGGAGTTTTTCTGATTCAATAAAAAAACTAATTTATATACAACTTTTCAGAAACTTAAGAGAAATATAACACAGGCAAAGATCCAATTAGAAATGAAGGATAAATCGGTCTTGAAATCCATCTTTAACCCATCCCCACTTCTCTTGCATTCTTGTCTCTTAAAACTCTCCTTCAAAAAAACCTTTTTCATTCCTAATCTATATTATGATACCAAAGTGGTATGTTTCTTTTACCAAAGGTAAGTAGGTAAAATACCGCTAGGATTTCATCTAAGTAGAAGAACATGATAACCAGGTTTATTTATTTTCTAATACCGTATCTCTAGTTTGGAATGTAAGTTTTAATACAAAGTATCGGAAACTAAAAATGAAGTCAATATGATTTTTGCTTTTTTACTTGTAACTTCTCCTATGGTACTCATCACTTACATGTCTTAAGAAAAAAAAAAGTAAATAGCAATAAATAATAAATACTACCATTACCTCAAAAATGATAATTTTTCCGCTAACTAAACACAGTATACCAATATGAAAGACATCAATATGTTTGTAGTTTCTGGACTTATCACAACTAAATTTCAAAGAAAACTCCACAAAAAATGAAAGATGGAAACTTGGAATTTTTAAAGAGACACATAAACTATAGCTGATTACATACCAATAGAAAGGACCCAAACTCTGGTATACTAGAGTATAGGAATGCACAAGCTCACTGGCCTCAGCAATAATACTGAACCTCTTAACTTTTAGATTAGGAAAATTGTGAAGAAAACTTAAAATGAAAAGGAAAAACCTCAAACAATTCACTCATTTTAAGGTGTAAACCATCATTAAATTGTATGAAGAATAGTGATAAATTAATGCTATCTACCATAACTTCTTAAAAACTGACACTCACAATCTAACTGTAGAATAAAAACTAGTTAGAATAAATATTGTTCCACTGATAACACTTACCTTCTGTCTTTCCGTTTTTCAACATATGTACCAGCCCAGAATTCTCCATTTCTACTATAGTCTTCATGTGCTTGGAAATGAGTTCCCTCTCAACCACTTTTACAATGGGCTCTTCGGTTGATTTGTCAAGGCAGTGCATCACTCGTTCTATTTCTTCATTAATTCTAGCTTCTACTTTCTTTATATATACTGAAGCACTGTTTTCTGCTAAAAACTTCTGGCTTTCCATCTGTAATTAAGTGACATGATATTTTTCAATTTCTTTCTGCTTTTAACTGGGTTTTTATAATGTTTCTCATAAATTAGCCTAAGTAACCCAAGATTTTGTACAATTTCTCATTACATATACTCATACAGTTTGAATTATAGTCTCCAATTTACCTACCTAAAACTAATACATTATCTGTAAGCAGTGTACTCCAGAGAGATGCATGAGACTCCAAATGAGAACAGGAAATTCTTCGCTTCATTATACATTATGAATAGAAAGATGAATTATGCATCTTAAGTTTTGCTGGCATCCTGCTGGTTATTAAAGTCTGCCTACCATCCCATTCCCTGATACAAAGGGCTACATATAATCAAATTTGAGAAGAGGTACTTTCAAGTAACAACCTTGTCTATCTTGCAGAAGTTCCATTATATTGCAAACAACCCAATTGATTTTAGCCTGATAGTAGTGATAATAAACATATCTAAGAATTACCTAGGACATTTTGATATAAACATTACATACAAAATAACATTTCCCATTTGCTTAATAAAAAAGTAGGTTTAATTCTTAAAAATTATTTAGGTCTTAAGTAGATATACTCAAAAATCTTGGTGAGACTACCTCTACTCATTATTAAAAACAGTACATAAGTGTTTATACAAGTATATAGATGTCATTGTAGCACATTTTAGCAATGAAGCAAATTAAAACTATGAAAAAGTAAAAATACTGTCAGAAACACATAGAACTACCGGATGGAATGTTAGATAATAAAGCTAAACTGTACATTATACAAAAAAATTTATTTTGGAGCCAAGGATCAAATTCAGGACCTCATGCTTGCCAGGTAGGTGCTTAAACCATTGAGCTAAATCCCCAGCCCTAGACATTATAAATAGCTCATAAACACTCAAATGTGTTTTGGGCTCACCAGTGTAGCCACAAACATTTTCCTGATGGTCTACAAACTGATTATGAAGAAAGCATCAAGTTTACCTTTTTAAAAAATGGATTAATGGCAATAAAATTCATTGAGTTTCATTTTTATTTTTTTATTTTATTTTATTTTTTGGTACAGGGGATTGAACTTGCAACTGCCAGCCAGGTGCGTATACTAAGCTAAATCCCTGGCCCAAGTTTCATTTTATATACATATAATGGCTCTTATTAATCACCTACTAAATTATTAAGTTATAATTTTGTATTTTAAAAAGTATTATTAGAGGAAAACTTTACTATTTTACTAAGACATTTACTCTGACAAAACTCCTACCACAAAACACTCAAACAGTTGCAACTTTCAAGAATTTGATTATCTTAGAAATACTGCCTTATGATTGTTAGTACTCAGTTATAGTTATTAGCACCATTTCATTACAAATTACTACTAGCTTACCTTCATTTAAACAATTTCTTTGTTTTGGGGTTAGCCTATAATTTCCTAATCAGTGAACTTTAAGATAAATATGATGTGTATACCATGGAATCATGCATATCCTTATGTTTATTTTACAAGTAACTAGTACTACTAAAGCCTACACAGCCATACTTTCACTGTTATGTACTGCCTATGAAGTAATGGCATTTTAATAAAATGTTAAGGATATTTCTAAGTTTACATGTTTTGTAACATAATGCACACCTTCAAATTCTTCAATTTGTTATCATGGAGTTTCTTCAGTGGAATGTGAGAATGTGGAGTTGGTGTACTAAAGGGTATTTTTTGCACTCTCCCTTCCTCACTGGGCCTCAGTCAAAAAGCCAAAATAGGGCTAGAGATTTAGCTCCACAGCATAAGCGCCTGCCTTGCAAGCATGCAGTGCCGATTTAAAAAAAAAAAAAAAAAAGCCAAAATGTTCAAATTAGTACCTACATTCAACAATGTTAAAGATATTCTAAAAGATCATTTATTTATATCTTCATTGATTACCTGAAAAAATTCTGCAGACATTTCCAAAAAAGGAGCTTCAAAATCTTCTTCATAGACTGATCTTCCTTCAAGACCTAAAATCATTAACATCTGGCAAGCATTTCTTATTGCACCTCTGTAAAAAGAAGTTATTTGATAAAGATTTACAGAAATATTCAAAACCTTCAGAATACTTAACTTTTATTAAAGTGATCAACCTCCCAGAAGTGACTCATTCATATATATTGTAATAATTAAAAAACTTAATTATGTTGGAGAGGCTTTGGGGATATATGTACAACAATGTTTATAGCAGCACAACTTATAATAGTTAAATCTTGGAAACAACTCAAATGTCCATCAACTGAGGAATGAATAAACAAGATGTAGTATTTTTATATAATGGGATAGCACTAAGCCATAAAGAAGGATAAACTTGAGACTTCTATATAGGTGAATAGATGCAACTTGAAACTATACTCATAATGAAATAAACCAGACTCACATGAGTAAACATCATATTGTCTCCCTGGTTGAAAGTAAGATCTAAAATGTACAAAAGATATTGGGAAATGGGAAGTAATTTGTTTAAAAGGAAAAAGGAACTAGGAAGTAGGAGAGGGAGGGAAAAAGAAACATGCAAGATAGCAACACTAATAAGTGTCGCTTGGTTCACTGAAAGGAAAGGTTCGTGCTAATAGTGATTGGGGAATTTTTCATGTGTGTATCTTGTACTCTGAGTAACTATTTTGAAGGTAACAATATGCAAAGTATTAGCTATTGTTACTCTCCTATTATTCTGTCATGAAATTCTTTTACCTTTGTTCAATACAATAAAAAGAAAAATTTAATTGAAAAGTGTAACAACTCCACAGCTATTTATCTTAAGTTGTTTTTACCCTGTCTTAAACTTTTTTGAAGAAAATATTTTTAAGATAAACAACGGTTTATTTAGAATCACGGAGAAGGGGAAAATGCAGATAGGTAAGGTAGATTGTACCACTGGATATAAGGAATAACATACAGCTGTTTCTAGGCAATATAAATTTTTGCATTAAAAGGCTTTCAGGCAGTCCTGATCAAGCAGTAAAGTTGAAACAGTAAAAAGTCACAAGTTTGAAGCTAACAATTAGTCTGAAAAGTAGAAAAAGCAATCTTACTTGTTTCAAGGCATTTTAGCAGAAGCACCACAAAATTGGCATTGCAATTAAGAACAGAGATATATGACTCAGAAAGGAGGGATTGTACTTCTTAGTCATTTTAAGACTATGTTAAACATTTTTCTTCAAAACTATTAAGAATGAAGGTTAGACCAAAGGTCAGGTGGGCACAATGGTGTTTGCCTGTGGTCCCAGGTATTGGGAAGCCTGAGGTACAATGACCTGAATCCAGAAGGGGTAGGCCAAGCAACTCAAAAGCTATGACTAATGTTTGATTTGTTTTGAAGAAGTATATATTAAACAAAGCTTAGGATAGTTTCTTCTAAAAATGTAAGAGATGTGTGCTTCAATCATAAGTAACTGATAGCTTTTGAAAAGTTTCACAAAGTGCTGGACATCGAAGAGTTTATTTTAATAAAAACTGTGACAATGAATTGGTTCATTGACACAACCACTGAAAATTCAAAGTACAAGAGTAAGAAGATAAATGACATACCTGTCTACAACTTCTCCTTTCCGCTCTCTTGCAATCATATCCAACAGAGTTTGGCGAAGATGGTCCCTAATACACCCATAACGTACAACTTGATCTCGAAAAATAATTAACCCCAAATTGTAGACATTCTCCACATTATTTTGTTGTACATATACACGGTCCTGCAGTTAAACAAAATAACCTTGAATGTACATCTTACAAAAATATTGTGACAGCCAATAAAAATAATGGATACAGTGGATGTAACAGCGCACATCTGTGACAGCTGCTTCTATGGGTAGGGCTTAGTGAAGCATGAGAATCTCAACTGCACAACCTAAAAAAGAGCAGAAGGTATAACACAGTGATACTGTGTTTACCTAATATATGCACTAGGCCCCTGGCACTAGGCCACTGTAGTTCCCACTACAGTGATGATAATGATGACAATGACAACGATGTCAATAACAACGACATCATTAACAGAAATAAAATTCCAAAAGCAGTTGTTTCTTAGATGACAAACACTTCACTATCTTAAGCACTAGCTATTTAATTCTCCAGTACCAAATTATACAAAATTAAATATTTATACTCTACAATAACTACTAAAACAATGGTTACAGATGGCTGCTAATTTACTCTAAGAAAGAAAACAAGAAAAAACAAACACCATACCCAGAGAGGGCAAATAAATATAAAGCAGAGAAAGGCATATCCCATTTTTTTCCTCAAAGCTTCCTCAAAGCTATACCGGGCCTCAGTCAGGTTCTTTCTTAGATATGTAAAAGATTATTTCCTTTCAAGCAAAATTAAGAGCTGAATGAAATACAGATCCATGAATTTTTTTTTTTTTTTTGGTCTTTTTGAGACAGGGTCTCTATGCAGTTCAGGCTGGCCTTGAGCTCACTTTGTGGCCCAGACTGGTCTACAATCCTCCTGCCTCAGCCTCCCAAGTGCTGGGATTACAGGCGTGAGGCACCACGCCCAGCTCAGATCTAGAATTAAACTGACTGTTTTTGGTAAATATAAAAAGTCTCTAGTGCATATATAAGAGTACAGTGTATCACATAATGAAGACAGTTCTAGTTACTGTCACTTCAGACTCAGTACTTAATGGCAATCTTTTTTTTCTGGCAATCATCTTACTTTCATGTTCTTACCAAAATTGTTTGTATGTTACTTTAAAGAGCACAGATAATCTGGACTTAATGGCTATGAAAGTTTTATTTAGAGCATAATATACTAAAATACCAAGAAATAAGCATATTGTTTTTAATACAGAAAAGCATTAGTCACAATTTAATTCCTTTCTGCTCTTAACGAAGATCCTTCTTGTCTACCAAACCCTCTAACAACAGGAAATCACCATGTGTTTATTTTTATGTAAGTACTCAGGAAAGAGAGCTCACAGCTTTTACCACATTCCTGGAGGCATCTGTAATTTAAAAAATGTTAAGAACTAATGCAAATGGTAATCTGTGAACCTTCGGGAATACTGTATTCAATATTAATTTGAAGCAATACAAGTATGACCAAACTAACAAGATTAACAAGAGATTTTCCATACTAACAATGTGATGAGGGTGCTACTGATCAATCTTACACACAACTTTAAATTCTGTGTGCAGCCCTCACTAATACAACATCATTCCTGCAATCTTCTCTCCATTCATTCATCTTATACAGCAGCAGGCAAAAAAACAAAACAAAACAAAAAACCTATTACCATCTGTAGTGCTTATATTTCTATACTTTTTCTAATCTTAGAACTCCATGTTTTCAAATCTTGACATAGACGTTATTGAAAATAAATGCTTCTATTATTGTTTAAAGGAACTTGTTTATAAATCTGACTTTCACAGTACTAAATATAAATATCTGTGGTGCACAAAAGCATCCTCCAGGAGCATCTCTTTTACCTAATAACATCAAAACCAGTTCCTGGCTGGTTAACTAAAAACAGGTGGGAAAACAGCAACTATTCAACACACTTGAATCTTAAACTTTAAAATATACAGATATTTAGATGTCAAACCCCTCCCTCCCCATATACTTTTTTAAAAGATGATGATGCTGGGGGTTAAACCCAGACCCTCATGTATGCCATTAAGCCTATACTCTACCACTTACCTACTGTCCAGATCCTTCAGATAATTAAAATTTTCTTTGAAAAGGTGTTCTATGATAGATCAACATCTCTTTCTTACACACACTTATACATAGTACATTGTCTAACATTAGTGTTTCAGTTTCATTATGGTACATCATTAACTGAAGAAATTTACAAAGCAACTTAAACATAAAATATTCTTCAAGATTTTTACAATTTCCACTCCCATGTTTTAAATTGCCTATACCTAATCCAAATCAATATATTAGCCATTTACCTTGACCAAAACATCTCAAAAGCATTCAATCTATTTTGCCAAGGAAAAAATTCTGCTGCTTTTCACATCATTTTATAAGTTTAGACAATATCAAATTACACAATAAGAATAATAACAGACAAAAAAAAATGTATGAAAATAAAAACAACCGACTTTCAGGAAGCACAAAGCTTAACTGGTAATAGCAGAATAAAGATGTGTACACTACAAAGTAGCCTAAGCTGAAACAGAACTTCTTACCAATCAGGATGCTTTATAGCTCCAAAAGCATATACTGGTACTTGTGGCAAATTTTTTAACTTTCAACTATACTGCAATATTATACGATACTAAGCAAATTGTTAAGGGAAGAAAAAAGAAAAAATATATGTATGCAAACACACACATACATAATTAGCAAGTTTAAACTGACATCTACTAAGATAACTCCTTTTTAAAGAAACAAAATGTTAATTTAGGGTAAGGGAACTGACAAATAATTAAGTTAGGCCTGTGTCTGCTTGCCTGCCTGTCTCTCTGCCTCCTTGTCTCTTGCATAAAAGGTACTGCACTATCAATGATAGAACAAAAAACATATACAATATAATCTTTAGCATGAACTACAGAAATATTTTAATGTTTTTTTTCATTGCTCACAGCAGTATAATTTACTTGCCATAAAAGTTCACTCATTTTAAGAGTAGTTTGGTAATTTATACTTGAACGATATTTATGTTCAAATTTCTATAATCATGCAACCACTGCTATTAATCGAGTTCTAGAGTATTTTCATCACCTGAACAATCCCTTGGGCCTGTCTGCAGTCAATACCCACTCCCAGTACCTCTGTCTGCATAAATTTCCTTCTTGTAACATTTCATTGTAGTTATCATGCAACATATCTTTCATGTCCAATTTCTTTTATTAGGCATAATTTATAAGGTTTACTAATGCTGTAATATGTATCAGTATCTTTTAGACGTAAGTTGATGGACATTTAATGTTTTTTTTCTTTATTATGACTAATGTGACTGTCAATAAGTGTGTACAATTGTTTCACAGATGTATGCTTTTGTTGTTCTTGGTGGACCCTTGGAGTGGAATTACTGGGTCACATGGAAATTACTAAGTTACTTTCTAGTGGCTAAATCAGTTACAATAAAATTCTGAATATGAAAATTACGATAATGATAAAAAAATATGAGTGTTTTTTGGGGCACCATCTCTGGCTGTGCTGTTACCTACTATGTGAACTTGACAAATGATTTATTAAATTTGGCTCTCAGTAAAAAAGAATGGTAAAATTGGTAAAGAAAACCTCTAAAATTTTAGTGTGATTTCTTATTAACCTTAGTCCTCTGACCAAAAATTAATGTACATAGGGTCAACTTCTCTTTCTGTATTTACTACTTCTACTTCTTTCTTCTGTATTTGTTATCTCTTCTAAATTCTAAGTCGATTGATGCTATTGATACTGAAATAATAGTAAATCTACAACCACATGGCCCATAATTCTTCTCTTTCAAGTCCTTTGGGAAAAAAAGGAAGAAAGGGGATGAGGCAGAGGTGACGAACTCCCCAGGGATGCTGTGGGTGTGAGGGGGAAGGAAGCCACATGTGATGTGAACACAGATGTAACTTAAAAGGACAAGAGAAACAGAGATATTGTAATATAAGAACTAAACATGTTTTTGAGACTGTCAAGATATACATAATGATTACAACTAAGTCTCATTTAATTTAATAAAAATACTGTTGACCCTGAAGTCTAATTAAAGATACACCAGAGATCAAATAAATGGAAAAGGAAAAGCCCAGAATCTTCAGGGTTTCATGTAAAATTAGTAATGTTATTTCTATTAAGTGTTTGACATATATATCATCAATTACCATCAAGTAAAGGCTGTAACATATATAACACAAATGTAAATGTTAACAAGAAATGCAAACATATATTTAGAATAAACTGTGATCTGCAAACACACTACTGACAAAAATTAAAACATATATTAAGCATACTACATGTGTTTATTTCTGAGTAGCACAGCAAAAGGAATTCAGCCTCTAGATATCTGACAACATTTTCATAACAGATTCTAATCATTTCTTGTTTAAAAAAGTAATTTATTTAAACAATGTTAATCATTTAAATCACTGTTAAGTGTTTGGTTTTGTCTACTTCTATGTGAACATTTTTTGAAATCATGGTTCTTCTTAATCACTAGCCAAAAAAAAAAAAAAAGAAAAATAGTTTTAAAGTATGGATAAAATTAAGAAAGTCATCCCAAAAAACAGATAATATACTAAAAATTAAAGAATACTTCAGATTAGCCATACAGGCGGCCCACACCTGTTTCCCAGATGCTCAGGAGGCTGAGGCTATGCTGCCAGGGTTCAAGAGTAGCCTGCATAACTTAACAAGACCCTATTTCAAAGAAAAACTTAAAGGCACAGTGATATAGTTTGGTACTTCTTAGATTCAAACGTCAGTACAAGAAAGAAAAACAAAACCTTCAGGCTTAGTCTAAAATCCTATAGCTCTATATGAGTTCAACATTAGTCACAAAGTTGGTGGCTGCTTCTATTTACATTTTTAAAGCCAACATACATTTTAAGTAAAATGTTCTGAAAACCGTATGTCTGAAAGCCTACTATGCGTGCCAAAGAGATAAACTATGCCTTAAATTTGTATTTATAGCTTTCTCTTGAAGTTGCTATTTCTTGGCCAAGGAAGTCTATAGGGAACAAGAAACTTCACAAGCTAAGTAGACCCTGCTGTAAAAGGAAGGAACCAAGATGGGGACCATTTCAAGTACTCCTTTTTACAGAGATGGGTAGAGGTCAGGCACTTCTAGTACCTGACTTCATACACAGCCTGACAAAGCAACTTACAAATGTTTCACATGGAACGTAATCATCTATCTTGCCACGTTTTTCTAGTCTTGAAAGAACAGTTATTATAAGACTAACTTCCTTTCCAAGAACAACTATAGGGCTGATAAAAATTAAAACACCTACTTTTTCTTAAAATCAATTAGGATTAGGTAGGTTTCAGGTGGTATGGAAAAACATGAGAGTCTTTCTTTCACTGTTACAAGAAAAAGGAATCTCACCCAGGAGACCTCCAGGAAAAACTCCTTGCTCAGATATCTACAAGATCTAGAATTCTACTTTCCCAGCAGACAAGAAAACATAAGCAAGCAAGGCACTTGGCCCTACAAGGCTATAGATACTACTACTTCCACCATCTTGGTAAAGATTTGCCTTTGTTGTTTTACTGCTGGATCAAAAGCAAAAACCTAGCCAGGAATCCCAGCACTTGGGAGGCTGAGGCAGGAGAATCATTTGCAAGTTTGAGACCAGCCTGGGTTACAAAGTGAGCCCAAGGCCAACCTGAATTCCATAGAGAGACCCTGTCTCAAAAAGATTTAAAAAAGCAGATACCTACATAGTTAACTAATGTGTAAGACATCAAACTCAGATGATAAAGGCATGCTTGGAGGTATAAAAATACAGTATGCAAAAATATGTTTCTCACAAAAAGCTAAACCTATGCAAAGTCAAAAAATGCCTTTATTGTTGGATGTGGGTGCTGGCAGGCTCTTTCCTCTGTGCACCCAGAGCTTGCAGAGAGAACCAAAAGACCTACTTTTGCCTGCCAGGAGCCAGTCACCAGAAGGTCCTTTTTGCTACATACCTAGCGAGGCCAAAGGAGACAGACGGATCCACCTCTGCTGTGCGCCACCATCAAAAGGCCATATCCTATAGGCGGCCAGTATAGGCAGAAAGAACCAGCAGATTCACCTTCACCTTCACCTTCACCTTCAGGAAGCTGCCACCAGAAGGCTCCTTCCTACAGGCAGCCAGCAGGAGCAGGGATACACAGCAAGGTAAACCCTGTGCATCTTAGGCCACCACTGGAGGCCCTTGGTTCCCTCAGACAGCCATCATCCACTAGCAGAATCAGGCAAACAAACCCCTATGTGGCTGCCACCGCTGTGGGAGTCCCAGTGTAGTCAAGCAGGCTGAGAGAAGCAGCCCCTCCTACATGTACCACTGATCGTCAGCAAAGCCCCAGTGTAGCTGCATAGCTCTAGAGAAGCCCATTCCACACCTAGTACCTCCCTGTAAATCTGGAATTAGAGGAACTCAGGTGCCTGGGACCCCACAACCAGCTTGTTGGGAGGAACTCAGGAAAATGTCAAGACAAAGGAGCAAAAGGCAAACTCAGATCTCCAGCCTACACGCAATAAATCTGGGAAATACAGTCACGGAAGAAAATGGAAGTCACACATCTGAAATCTGAGAGGATAGCAACCGAAGTAAGGAAACAATTTTATGAGATTATAAAAGCAGTCAAATTAGAAATAATGTCTCAGGTAAAAGAAGAAATCACAAACATACTGAAAGAATTGTTCAGCAGATCTAAAGAAGACACAGACAAAAAAGATGAGCACAGGAAAATGATGGAAACCTTGAATGAATGTAGAATGTACAATGCACGACACAGATTCAAAGAGAGATTCAGGAAATTAAAAATTGAATCGAAAGCTGGCAAAACCGATTGAAAGAGATTGAAGATAGACTTTAAATCTTGAAGACAGGATTGCAGCTAGTGATCGTGAAAGGAAAACTCTTAAAAATAACACAGAATCAGGAAATAACTCAATGGCTGCAAGATGATGCAAAGAAGCATAATTTAAGTGTGACAGGTGTTGGTGAAGAAGCCAGGGTCAACACAAATGAAATTAAAAGGATATTCACAGAAGTAATAGAAGAAAACTTCCTAAACATGGGAAATGGATGTGGCATGCAAATAAGTGAGGCATATAGGACTCTAATTAGCCGTAACTAAAGTAAATCTACACCCAGACGTATAATAATCAAGATCCCAGAAATTCAGCACAAGAACAGAATATTAAAAGCTGTTAGAGAAAAGAGACAGATCACCTTTAAAGGAAAACCAATTAGAATTACTGCAAACTTGTCAATACAAACCATCAAGTCAAGGAGAGTTTGGAGTGAAGTGTTTCAAACCCTGAAAGAAAACAACTTTCAACTCAGATTGATCTAATCTTTCAAAACTGATGGAAAAATAAGATACCTCCATGATAAAGAACTGAAGGAATTCATGACTACCAAACCAATCCTATAGAGAGTGCTAAAAGATGTTCTAGAGAGAGATAAAGATGACCATGGTTCTAGGAACAGCAGCAGAGGATTGTCAAACAATTGAATGAAGGGGAAAATTGGAGGGCCAACAACAGAATAGCAGGGCAGAGACAAACCAATGTATGCTTGTTGTAATCATTAATTTAGATGGCCTCAGGTCAGCAATAAAAAGAAGCACAGGGAGAGTGGATCAAGAAACAAGATCCATTGATATACTGTATACAAGAAACACATTTAACTGGAAAGGAAATTCACAGACTGAAAATCAAAACAGAGAAAACAACTGTTCCATGTGACAGGAGAGCAAAAACCAAAAAATTTAAAAAAAAAAAAAAAAAAAAGCAAGAGTAACTTGCCCATCAACTGCAGAATGGATAAGATAGATATGGCATTTTCATGCAGTGGAAAGCTACCCCGCTATAAAGTAGAATAATCTCAAGGCTCCTGTAGGTAAATGGACACAAGTGGAGATCATATTCATGGCCGAAACAGTTCTAACTCACATGTGTGAACCCTAGTATAAGAAACAGGAGTTAATGGGATCCAAAAACAAAACAGTTAATGTAAGAGCAAAGGGTTCGAGGAAACACCTGGGAGGGAAAGATGGAAACTACTGTTAATTTCTTACTGTCTTATCTTGAACTTTTGCATTGTTTACACAATTTTGTTAAGGTTTGGCTTTGTTCTGTTTTATTTTGTCAGATTTTATGCTGTCAGATTACCAGCTATTTTGAATATAATGGGATATTTTATGGTAACCAAGCTTATAATGCTTTCATTCATTGGGTTGATGGGTTTTATTCTGTTTTATTTGATTTTATTATGTGTGATATGAACAGCTATTTTGAAGAAAACAAGATATTATGGCAGCCATTGCTGATTTACTATCATCTTGTTTTGAAGTCCTACCTTGCTTTTCTTCTGTTTTGATTGGTTCTACCCTGTTGTGTTTTACTTGATTTTATTATGTGAGATGGTATAAACAACTTTTTTGAGGAAAATGAGATATTATAGTAACCACTGTTCATTTCCTGTTATTTAGTTTTTAAGTCCTATAATGCTTTGGTTGTTTTGAATGGTTTTATAATTTTGTTATGTTTGATATTATTGTGTGTGAACGTATGATCAATTATGTCAAAGAAAAGAGACATTATGACTGCTACTGTTGATGACTGGTTGTCTTGTAAAGTGCTGTGTTGCTTGCACTGCTCTATTCTGATTTGCTTTGCTCTGTTCACTTTTGTTTTATTCTCTTTAAAATAAAAAAATTAGAAAATAAAAAAGTGCCTTTATTAACCAGAAATGGTATTAGCAAATCAAAATGGAATAATTAAAATGAAGCAAATCTGAATTTCAAAAAAATAACTTATTACTTAAGTAACTTATGTGCAAGAAAAGATTAAGTATTTTCAAATTGTTATGTTACTGAAAAGCAAACTAGGACAAATGGGTTCTGGATATACAAAGTACTAAGTGATGTTCTCAAGAAAAGAGGTAACTTGTAAATTCTTTCAGTATCATGCATACCTAGTGTTTTTATTTTGAACAGTGTTTGCTTGTAAGACTAAACAGAGAAGGTTAAGAAGCAAATTCTAAAACTAACCTTTGAGTCACAACTCTGAAAATTGTACTACAAATATAAATATTGTACTCTGGCTCAATTATATAGTTTTAAGGAAACTCTTAAAAATGTCTGCTATGAAATTTACTACTTTTTTCAATAAATTAATGAGCCAAGGGAGGTTATGTATTAGTACTCATTTATCTACACTTCTTTGGCTGGCCCCATTTGTGGCTACTAGTAGCTACTCTTTAGGCAAAATTAAAAATGTTGTAAATAGCTTAATTTATCAAGTTAACTTTCAAGCAGGTTTTTCAAACTCTTAAAATAATATTTCTTCTTTCAGTTTCTTGTTGACATGGTAAGCATTATCTGTAACTGTTTTTATCTATTTTCCTAACAATATGGGAACAAAGGAAGATTTTAAAAATCTTTACAAGTATTAAATATTTACCCTGCTTGTAAACTAGAGATAAACCCTGAAAAGTTTAACTCAATATTTTTCTAAAATTTAAAAGACAACAACAACAACAACAACAACAACAAAAGGAGCTCAATAGCTAGGCTGCCAGAACAAGCAGGAACCTGCCTTACTAAGCTTAATCACTAGGCAATCTCTTATCAACAAGTAATAAAATTTTCAAACAGGTTTATTTTCAAATCATGATACAAATACAGGTTAAAGAATGTTTAACACAATAAAGATAGAAAAGAACAACATGAAAAATTCAGAAAAATATTAGAAAAATTTTATTTTATAATTTTAATAGGAAAAAGTCTAATAGAATAAAATTATTAGTATTTTCTACAATGCTGCTGCCTGAGTACACTTTTAAAAGGGTTCCAGTAAGATATAAAATAGTAAATTGTACAGATTACTATTTTTATTATTTTATGTTATAACTGATAATAAATGTAGTAGAAAACCAAGGAAGCTTTCTGTGAAGACTTATATATAACTTAAGCTCAGAGTAAGTTTCTGCCACTGTAAAATGGATTTAGTCTGTAGGGCTATGAAAGTTTTTAGTGGAAACATATTAGTTGTACAAATTTAATGACCTATTAAATGGAAGCGAAAAAACCTCTAGAAAATAGTTCATATTAGGATAGAGGGGTAACTGCCTTGCAGCAATGACTGGAAGATTATGTTTTAGAAAATAAGATATGTCTGTATTAGAGAAGTGATATAATTCAGTAGTTGCCTCCAGTTTGATCTTGTCTCTGTCACATAATAGGTATGACTTTCATATGTCTCTCAGTTTCCTCATCTGTAAATAACATCTACCTCTAAATGCTATTCCACATATTATCTACACTCAACTACTCTGGCAAGAACAACTATGAAACCCAGATGAAAATAAAGTTAGACTTCTTACTCGCTGGAAAGTAACTATTAAAAAACAAAACAAAACAAAACAAAACAAAACAAAACATGTCAAAAGACAAGTACCCAAAGTGTAGTCCTTGTACACCATTGGTGGGAATGTAAGACACTGTAGCTATTTTCCTTAAATAACTGTACTACTTCAAAAAATTAAAAACAGAAAAATAAAATTAGCATGTGATCCAGCTCCACTTCCAGATATATGTCCAGTAAAAACTGAAAGCAGGCTTTTGGACAGGTTATTTCTATACCTATGTTCAGAACAGTCAAAATTCGGAAACAATACGTCACATATGTACAATGGAATATTAGTTTTAAAAAGAAAGGAAACTCTGACATACCATAACATGGATGAGCACTGTGTTAAGGAAATAAATCATAAGACAGTAAGTACCAAACTACTCCATTTATAAGGTGCCCACAGGGGTCAAATTCATATACAGTAAGTAGAATGGTCGCTGGTAGGGAATTGGGGAAAGGGAAAACGAGAAGCTGCTGAATAAGTATAGGAAAAGCAACGCAGCACTCCCCCACCACCTCCTGACAGCAGGCTACATAGAAGCAGCAGGAAGGAGAAACCTCCCCCACAACTGGTTGACAGGGAGGAACACAGGCTGACATAACTGAAGAAACAACCTAATGCTTGTATAGACTGACTTTGCAAATTCAAAGGGTAGTCTGAGCAACTATCTAGAGGTTAACAATATGCAATACAGTAACTATTGTGTATTTCCTACTATCTCACAGCTGTTCCGTTCTGTTTATTATTGTTTTATTCCCTTTAAAATAAAAAAGTATAGAAATTCAGTTATGCAAACTGAAAATTTCTGGAGATGGATCTTTCACAGAATAATGAATGTGTTTAACAGCATAAACTATCTTTAAAAATGATTAAGCTAGCAAACTTTGTTCCGTGTAACTTTAAAAACAAACCCAAACACTCCACCATTAAAAGCATCAAAGAAAAACAAAAGAACCTGAAAATGTGGGGTGCCAAGATTTTAGACAAAAGGCAAACATACTAAAAAAGCAGGTCCTCATTTGCCTTTGTTCATTTCTCCTGGGTCATTTGCAATAATAGGAGGAATAGAAAAAAACAGGCAAAGACAAAGTCACAGGTGGAGCTGGCAGGGCTGAGGACCAGGCAGTAAGGACTCAGAGGTAATGATTCTGAAAAAAGAAACACAAGAAGAAAAAAATTCTGCAAATAATGTTTTGCCAGAGATATTGACTGACACATTAAAAAACCACAAACACACCAAACAGCAACCCTGGGAGGTTAACAAGCTTGACAGGGACTATAGGGGCAGACTTAACAGTGCTGAGAGGAAAGTTACAATCTGAGATACAGTTTATGGAAAGCAACCTGGTAAACACCTCAGGCTTTCACTTAAAGTCCCAGAATGCTTAACTCCTGTGGGTAAAGTGGATGCCCTGGAAACACAGGCAAACCAAAAACAGACCAACCCTACCATCACCTAAAACCACTGGTGATACACTGCTTTAAAGATACCAGCCAATGCCTCCATAGTTTTCCTCCTTACATAGTGGTATGCAATCCAAAAATACTACCCATGCCTTCCTCCACTGCAAACAAAACTAAAACTAAAAACCAATCCAGGGTCAAATGCCTGGAAACTTAAAGAAAAAAATCCTCGGAGTCAAAGTGTTCTAAGATCCTAAGATCCTTACACTATCCAAAAACTTTTTTAAAAAGGCCAAAAACTTAATGATATATAAGTATGTTCATTATAACCTCTAAAATAAATACTATAATAATAATAATAAAGGGATATACAACTTACAAGCTAATTAGGAGGGGATGGGTTAAGAAAACACATACATTAATCTAGCAGCAAAAAAAGCTGAAAAGCCAATAAAGACCAGATGAGATTTCAGACCGTAGATGAGAAAAAAGGAAAATGGCAACTTTAAACCCAAATGTATCCATGTAAATGAATCAAATGCCTCTATTTAAAAACAAAGACTGTCAAAGGAGGTTCAAAACCATGTTACTCTGGTACACACGATACACTTTTTAGGATACAAGAAGGTGGAAAGGATGAAAGAAATTTGCTATGTAAAACACTGACACACAAAAGCTCATACAGTAACACAAGACAACATGAAGTAGGAGGTAAGAAGTATTTATTACTGGAGATAGGAGTACTTCATAAAAATGAAGAGTCAATACAATAGAAGATAAAACAATCATAAATTTAATATTCACTTTGTAACAGAACTTTAAAATACATGAGACGAATTGATAACCCACTTAATGACTAACATTACTCAACAGCTGACAAGCAAACAAAAATTTTATAATATGAAAGATGTGTACACAGTTAATAAAGTTGAGCAAACTGATATTTACAACATTTCATTCTACATTTCTACATCAAAAAATGAAATTAAAAACTTCTCTTCATCAAAGAAAGAAAAAGCACATCCATAGTGAAGATATCAATTTGTATGTCTGACAAAGAACTTTTATTCCAAATAAAGAATTCAAAATACTAAAAAAAAAAAAAAAGATAACACATTTTTAAAAATTAGGCAAAAGACATGTGCATTTATGTTAGATATCAAAAACTTTTCCAAAATATTAATTTTAAAATTAGCATAGGGCGGGCAAGTGAATTATCAAATGGACAGCATAAATGCCATGGTATTAAAGACTTCCAATGAGTCTAAATATTTCAATAATGAAGGTTTTAAATAACTTCTGATGACAAGCCTTAAACTCTTTAGTGTTATTTTAGTATCAGATTCAAACTCAAAAAAGAATACACTATGAAGATTTTCAATATGCTTTCAGTTTACAACTAGTAGTAAGAGTCATTGTTCTCAAGGTATGTACGGAAAACCAGGATTATCTGCCTGAAAGCACTTCCATACTACAAAATTGTCCAATGAAAACTAAGAATATGGAACATAGTCATTTAAGAACACTGCTTTAAATACAATAACATTCAATAAATACTTGATTTTAATTTCTTTACAAAAAGGTAAATGTTGGCTCAACTGGGGGTTTATCATAAATTCTATTAGACAGAGCAAGCTAACAATATAATCTTTCTGCACTAAGGTTGTATACTACACCAAAGAAATGAGGACCACAAGTTTTGAAGTGAAGAAAAGACTGGCCCAATACTTTACTCTGGCTATAAAGGACAGAACAGTATGATCTTAGCAGGTAATCTCTCTACCTCAAGTTATTCATCTTTCTAACCTGAATTTCTTCATCCATAAAATGGAAATTACAACAATCGTATGTCAAGTATTTTGAAACATTTAGCACAGCGACACTGTTATATAAAACACCTGTTGCTACTCAGAAAAGTAGTTACTTTTCAAACAGACCCAATAAAATTTTAATGCTACTGTTTAAACAGGTATGACAGAACTAAATTCGTTAATATACTTTAAAAGTACCTAAAATATTGTTTGGCACAGACTAAGCACTCTGAAAGTTATCTATTACTGATCAGACTTGTAGTTAACCAAGGCAAAAAAAGAGTTCTTACAGAAATTGTGACCATCTTAACTAATCTACCTATACTGCCTGTTCCCTTCCTTACCCTAGGTATTCACTTTCAGTGTCAGAAGAGTTTAAAGCTGTAGAGGAAAAAAAGCTCTAAAATTTAAAATGATCAAACATATCCCTAACCAGATCTGACAGATGGGTTCAGATACCCACAAACTACCCTTGAAACTGCAAAGTATATATTGTGTGACACATGGACACACACCTACTTCTAGGACAGGATCCAGGAATTCTGACCATTCCCCAAGGGATCTATGACTCTTGAAACACCAAGAACCAGAGTACTTACTCAAAAAATTTATTTTACAGGTAAATGAGGCTTCACCAGAAAATTTAAGTAACTTAATCAAATTAATGTCAAAGCTGGAACTAAAGCCAAGAGTCTCAATTCGTCAAGTATTTTTTTCACTATTCCAAATTTCCCATATATACTGCCAGCAAACAACCCATTTTGTATATTGTTTCATTCCATTTACTAAAACATGAAATATATGCTCTATTTTTGACTATACCAAAGACTATATACATCATGCTAAGCAATGTAAATGCTGAATAAATACTTGTCACCCAATTTAATGCCATGGATTGCTAACGAGCCACAGCACATACTCACATATGCAAAAAGTTCACTGGACAGTGATCAAGGAGTTTATGATTCTATTATTTGAAACAGAAAATGAAAATTATTAAATAATAATTGCAAAGAGCAAACAAAGAATAAAATAATTATGAATAATAAAATAAAACAAAACAAAAACTCCCAAACAAAACAAGAGCCAAGGGAAGACATTAAAGAAACTCTTAATTAAGTACATTCTTTTTGGGGGATGGGGCAGGGTTGAGAAAGAGTCTCATTATGTAGACCAGGCTGGCTTAGAACTTTAAGTGACCCTCCTGACTCCACTGCCTGAGTGTTGGGAACACAGATGCATGTCTCCATACCTGGTCGTCAAATACATTCTTAACCCTTGCAGTATTCATAATAATGCCCTGGCTTCACTTTATATAAAGAGTTAGTACTTAGTTTTGAGCAAACTATACAAAGAGGCCATAGTCTTGGATACTGTCAGTCACAGATCAAAAACTTAAGCAGAAATGGGGAAAGCCTGTCTTAAAGCGAATTTTCTTGCAGAAGTAGACTTGGTTAAAATGGTGAACAGGCATGAAGTACCTGAAAGTCAGTGGACTGTATGTATTTCTAAGCTGTCATTTTGAAAGCAGAGAAGTTGTCAGGGAAGATTTTTTAATTCATCTGTGCTTTTCCAAAATGGCTATTTTCAAGCATTGCTAAATGTACAATGTAGATTATAAAGGAACGATTTTTGGAATTAAAAGCACCAACACCTGCAGGAGAAAATACAGAATCACAAATTCTATCATCTCTATGTTTTTATCCTATCTTCTGACCTTGAAGGGTACACAAATCCTCAGTGGTAGCTTCAGCAAATAACTAGTGTTTTTATTCAGTTGTTATTTGCTATAGCACCTTCAGTAACTGCAACCTTCATACTAATAAGCAATTTAACACACTCTTTCTAGATGCCTAAATTTTTATTTCTAATTTTATTAAGATTCCCTTCAGCCACATACTGATATGAGCAAATCTTGAAACATCATTAGACAACTCCAAATGACTTCACCAATATTGATCATCTTTCCCCCCACACTGTATTTTGGTACATTTCTACGAACCTGTTCCTTACTTTCACTGGATTTCAAGGTCTACAACCCCTAGTATCTAGTGTTTCTATTTCTTGGGACCACACAATTCCAGCAGATTCTGATGACGAGGTACACTACACAAAAATCTGTACCAATGCACTTAAATTATACACACAAGTACAAACAATCCATTTATTTATACCTACTTGATTATGCCCAATATGTATTCCGAAATTTTTATTATTTTTATTGCTTCTGTTTTAAAAATCACTTTAGTGGTTTATTTACTCTTATTCTACAATTCAGAAAGTTTACATCTGTTTCATTGGTCAATGTGTCTAAAAAGTCAAGTCATCTGTTTAAAAAGGTGCTCATAAGGCTGGTTCCTTCTGGTGGGTCTGAGGGACGAAGCTACTTTCTTTCCTTCTTCAGTTTCATTTTCGTGGCAAGAAAGCCCTTCTTCATCTTTATAGAGCACCATCCCAATCTCTGCTTCTGTCACAACGCCTTTACTCTTGATTCCTCCTCCTTAGTCCCTCTTGTGAGGCTCAGTGTGGTAACATCAGGTCTAGCAGAGTGGTTGAGGACAATCTCACCTAAAGCTCCTTAAACATATCTGAAAGCTTCTTTTGCTATGTTAGGTAACATTCCCAAGCTGCACAGATTAGTCATGGGATACACTGGGGGAGAGGTGTTATTCAATTTAACCACAATCTGCAAACTCCCAAAAATTCACATTTCTGTCACCTGAACAACCTCTATTTTTTTAAAGAACACTAAGCTTTAGTCTTATGACAGGTCCTCAGTTTGTCTCCTCTTCACAAAAATTATTGTTATACTCTATTTCACTTCTTTCCATCCTTGACTTTCCAAATAGCTCAAAGTCAGTAATTCTATAGTCTCTGTGGTTACTCTCTACCTATGCCTATGAATTTAGTTCCTTTAATCTTTTTTCAGGGATAGACTATAATACAACTCTACCTTTGTTGTCTATAAAAACACTGGAAATACAGATAAATTCAAGCAGATACAGAAATATCTTTGAAATTTACCTTAAAGTTATATGTAGACAACAACTTTATTAACCCTATATATGAAGACAGGAAATTATTTCCCATTTCTTTGATAATGAAGCAAATATTAATAAATACTTATAGATTATATCAATAACTAGTCATTACATAATAAAACTTTCTCTATTAAAAAAAGAAATCAAGCCTGGGATTTAAGCTCAGTGGTATAAGTATCTGCCTGTCAAGGTTTTGAGTTTGATCTCTGGTACCCCCCACCAAAAGAAATCAAATCTAGATTAAGTCTTCTGAATAATTAAAACAGCCTAAATGCTGAACATGTAACCCTTTAATTAAGAAAACACTGAATTTTTTAAAACAAACTTAAGTAAACCAAGGATTACAAACTCTGATGCCTTCAGGGTCCAAGTAGGTAATACAAGTCTCAACCATTAGGAAGGGGGAGAGTATAGAAATTGGAGGCCATAAGCAACATGTACAATTTGCTTTTTCAAACAATGAACCTGCCAAACAACAAAGCTGTGTGGAACAAACTGACCAGTGCTAGTTCCCACCTAACCGGTGGTATCACTTTCACTTTCTAGTCAGTGCATCCCCTGGCATCGACAGGAGGCGCACACATGACATTTCACACACAAGACATCTCCTTGTTAAGAATAAGAAGCCAGCTAACTAAGGAGGTAGCAAGTGGGCAGACAGTGAGACTTCTCTCCTCCCTCTGAGCATGAGATTTAAAATTCCAACAGAGGCAGGAATCACAGAAGAAATTTACATAGGTTCCATGTAGGTATAAACAGTACACCTGAATAAAGGATGAGAACCAAAAAACCTTTCAGGAAAATGCTGATGTCAACAGAAAAAAAAGGGGAGAGGGGTTAAAAGTGCTTATCTTGGCTACAGTACTGGTTGCAGTAGTGCATACTACTATTAAAAATAATTTTGTATACTTTAGTTCATTTCAATGTATATAAACTACCTTAATTTAAAATGTCCTTTAGGTGTTTTTTGTTTTGCTCTGTTTTTGCAGTATTGGTGATCCAACGCAGGGCCTGTGCACTGAGCTCCATCATCTCCAGCCCTTTCCAGTTTTATATTCTGAGACAGAGTCTCTCACTGAGTTGCCCAGGTTGGTCTCAAAAGGGATCCTCTTACCTTAGCCTCAAGAGTAGGTAGGATTACAGGCATGCATCACCAAGCCCAGAAGAACGGTATTTTATTTAAGCCCAGAACACTACATATTAAAAAAAAAAAAAAAAAGCAAAATGACAGAATGAAGGATAAGAAAATGAGAAAAACTTGTGGAATGAAGACACCTTATCATGCTATCTTTCTGAATCTAAAACACTGTATTTTGAAAAGATTATGTATTGTCTATTAAAAAAGAACATATATAACAACCACATTAACTTATTCAAGGTACATTGAAGAGATTACTTTGCACAGGGAGTTGTTCTATGTACAAAAGACAGTGGTCATACAGGCACTGTCCTTGTCATCATTTCAATTCATTAGCAAGTTAGAAATTTTCCTTATTCATGGTTTTGCTTTCTGTGACTTTAGTTACCTGAGTCAACTGTGGTCTAAAAATATTAAATGGAGAATTTTAGAAATAAACAATCCTAAAGTTTAAAACTGTACATTCCACAACCACTCTGGAAATCAGTATGGAGATTATTAAAAACCTAAAAATAGAAATTCCATTTGACCCTGCTATACCTCTTCGAGGCATCATCCCAGAAGAATTAAAGATATCATACTACAGGGATACAGCACAACTCACAATAGTTAAATTCTGGAAGTAGCCTACATGCCCACCAACAGAGGAAAGGATTAAGAAAAAAGTGGTATATATACACGATGGAGTACTACTTAGCCATAAAGGATAAATTTGAATCATATGTAGGAAAATGGATACACTCTGAGACCATAATGCTAAGTAAAATAAACAGACACACTAGCTTAAATATTGCATTTATTCTATATGAGCAACCCAAAGTATAGATGATTTAAAGAACAAAATAAAAAAAGATAGGAAATGGGGAGGTAAACTTTGGAGACACAGGAAGGGGACCTGAGGAGACACACGAAGAAGGGGAGAAAAAAAGGAAGAAAATAAGGATTAAAATATGCACAAGCACCAATTCCTCATGATAATGAATTCACTAAACAATTCTGAGTAGCTAAAATCGTACAGTCCCACTCTGACCTGCCTGATGTGAATCAACTCTTTGCCCAGCACTTCCAGGCTGCATTAGCTATCTCCACTATTAGTAGCTATCTAATAACAGAGACATGACATTATTGCAATGTTTATGTTCAGGAAATCCTTATTTTCCCTAATAATGCCCCCAAATTGCAATAATAGTGTTGGGAGGAGGGCACTACTATATGACTGTTCTAAGTGCTGCCGAAGAATAGTACTAGGTACAAGGAGAGCAACTAGAGTTGGGGGAGTACATGACACCAGCAAAAAATTTCAGACTCAAAACATTTCCTTTTATATAACTTGCTCCTACTTTTGAAGATAAGATATACTGTGAGGATTCCAAGATGAAAGGTAAGGATTCAAAGCAGGGCAATAAAATGACTTCTGCGTTAAGACAGTAATTCTAGTAAAAAAAAGTGAAAATAAGAATAGTAGTAAAGAGTCCAGTGAATGTTATAAGACAGTACTGAAAATGCCAAGAAAACAAATAAAGATAGAATGATCTTTGCTAATAAACAGAAAGGCAGGTAAAAAAAATTTCCAGATTCTAGCAATAGGTGAGTGAGGAAAAAGGAACTGACAAAAATAATTCTTAGGTTTCTGGTATGAACACCTGGAATGCTGTGATTACAGGCTTACTTGGTTGTGCCAAGTTCAAGTTCTTGCAGACCACAAAGGGAGCCATGTACCTTACCTGACAGATGAAAATGAGTGCATCTAAGAGTGAAACTACAGACGTAAGTAGGTAATCATCTACAGAGGCACACAGACGTATGAAGTGAATGCATACACCATGAGAACAAAAAGTCTAGGACTAAGTCCAAAGCATCCCTCTACTTAGGGATGGAAAGAAGAGAAACAGAAGTAGAGGAGGCAAAAGCAGAAGGTAGAAATACAGAATGCTCTGTCATAGATACCAAGGACCAAAAAGGTCAGGAAAAATGTGTAATCAAATGTGCCAATGCAGATGAAAGTAAAAAATCAAGAATAAGGCCTTTTATTCTGGGACACACAGAATCCATAGTGATCCTAATAAAGGGAAAACTTAATGGAATAGTTAAGGGTAACAGTTAATTGGACCATGTTCAAAACAAATGAAAAATTTTATGAAAGAGATGGCAGTATCAGCATTTTGCTGTGAGTCTGACCTCTGAGTGGCAGGTGAGAGACAATGAGTGATAATAGGCATCTATCATAAATTTAATGGAATTTTATTCTGAGAATATGGACGACTCAGACATACAAAGTTGATGAACACAATCCAGTAAAAAAAGACAGAATCCCCCAAAGACTTAAGGTTTCAGACAATACAAAAGGAGAGAAGATCCATAGCACAGGTGGAGAACTAGTCTTTCCCAGAAGAGAACATATATTATCCTTCATTAAAACACAAAGTAAAAAGAAAAACATAAAAGGGAAGAAAACAGAAGTAAAGTTGAAGATTTAGTGGCAAAAAATAAACACAGTTCCTACTTGATGTTTTCTTTGAGAGGTAGAAAGCATATCATTTACCAAGAGCAAAGGAATCAGTGAGAGACAGAGGTCTGAAGAGAAATAACTGTGCAACAAGTTTACTCAACAAACAAAAATGTCGGGCAGAGTGAAGCACTGACTAAAGGTCTGTCGTGCCGGACAGATAGTAGCACTGACCTATCCTGTGTGAGGTTTCCTACAGCAAAGGTACACAAAAGGTAAATCCACTGGGTGACCCCAAGTCTGTGGGTTTGATAAACAGAGAAAGTGATAAGAAGCAGTAGCAACAGTTAATTATTACTAAACTTGTTTCTGTGGGCCAGTTCCTAAATGTGCCTTACATGAATGGTTTGCATAAGTCTCATCATCATTCCACACAACAGTACAATATTATTTTCACTTTATAATGAGAAAATATGAACTAATTATTTGACCATGATCATATTAGAGATAGAGACAGGACTCAAAGTTTGAGATTTCACTGCAAAAATAAAAAAACTGAAATAAAACAAGACTTTTTAAAAATGAGTGTATACATAAAATTTTTAAAAATATTTCATCAATAGAGATAGCCCAAAAACAGAGAGACAGACCATGAAATTATACTTGGTTTTCTATCTTAGCATTAGATATGTGGTACAAATTTTTAAAAATTCTCAAATCAAAAGTTTAAAGAGAATACTAACAAGCTCACTTATTTCATATTACACTATATGCTAGATATGATACAGTAAAGTGAATCTATAACCCAACAAAGAAAATGACACAGAGAAAAGCTAAGTAATTTGCTATACCTTTTATTACCTTCCTGAGAAGTCAAGTAACCTTTCCTTGACCCTCTTGCCACTAAGATCTTGAAAAACCAGAGGTAAAGGCTTGACTGAATTCACTTAGAACAAAAAAGCTTACAGCTGTTCTCATTGGAAATTCTTTCCAAACTTTGCTTTTGTCTATTAAGTAAAAGAAATTAGGACAAGCTCACACACTACACTTAAAAGTCAAAACTAAAAACTCTGAAGAGTAAAGCCATAGAAGAAAACCACTGTGTCTAACCCCAAACACCAATCATTAGACTTAATTCTTTAGTGATGCAATAATTAAACTAAAGGAATTTAGATTCACTTTATAGTCATCCGAAAGTTTTTACAAAAGTAAGAATGCAATCTGAAAGTTACTGTACAACTTAATTCAAGGTTCAAGCCAGTGTTTTCTAAATTGTCTTGCTTACCAGGATCTTTCTAGCATGTCAAAAGATGAAAACAGTGCTAGTAGGTAAAAAATGGAATATAAATCTTGAAGAAGCCACTGGCCTTAAAACAAGAGTGGGTACAATCATACAATGCAAATATTTACTAGTAGGAGACATCAGTGCCAGGTATTAAGAGTATTAGAAAAATACTTATATTAATAAGACATCTGTCACTGAAGATAGAACATTCAGAAATTACAAACTTATAAAAGAATGCTCAGCTTTCACTTCTCATGATGTTATTCAACCAGCCTTAAGAAGTGATGGTAATAGGACCTTTAAAAAACATTTTGTCTTTTAAAGAACAAGGACTACATATTAAAAAAAACAACTTTATGTCATTCTCTTTCATTTTTTCATCTTAATCATTCAGTAACTATATGAACAAGTAAGATTTTTTTTACTTCCACAGGCTGAAGAATCCAGGAAATACTACTAAAGACACAAAAACATTTCACACTGAGATGTACCACACAACTAAATTTGACACAAAGCCTTTGTTTTCAAATGTTTAACTTCTTAAAGAAATGAAACTTCAAAAAAACTCTACTTACCATATACATTAGTATGTCTCTAATCATCACCATAGCTGTCTGATGATCATTCCAAGCTTGATTTAGTGTTTGAAGAAAGTTGTTATTCAGTGAATTTAGTACATCTTCTCTCACCTATTAACAGAACAGTTCATTACAGTTTGTTTATGCACACGCACTCATATATATGTATATATATGCACAAATATATACATGCACATATATCTGTTTAGTAAAAAATACATAATTTTAAATCAAAGAAATATGTTACGGGCCAGTAGAAATATCTTCAACTTTAACCTATACATAGATGACTATCAAATGTGTATATTTAGTTCAGATTTCTCTCTTGACTTTCAGAATCAAAAAGCAAACTTCTGGGGATTTTTCAACTCTCCCATCATTTTACATTACGGTCAGAATAAAATCCTAGATTCTTATACTGAACTTCAAGGCCCTATAACCAGCCCTAAGCTACTGCTCCAATTAAACTTCCTACTATACCTTCTCTCTCTTATCCCTGAATAATAGTTCAGAGTACTGCTATTGAGTAACACTGCCTAAACTCCAATCCTGCACCTTGATCAACTGTGTGACATCAGAAAATTTAGTCTCTGGGCCACAGTTTCCTTACAAGTGAAACAGTATCATTCTGATAGGACTGAACACTAGTAACACACATAAGGAGCTGAAAACCACTCAATGAACATGAACTATAAATACTTGTGTTTTGCCATATCTTGTTTCAATTCATAGTGCTTTCTCTCTTACTTTGTTCCACTCAAATTTCATCTATATAGAGGTCTTTTACTGACAACTTTATTAACTTTCTACTTCTTTAACCTATGCTAACTGTAAATACCTCTATGTGGCAGTATTACTCTTTTCCACATGTTCCTCCCCACCCACATTGTGCCTACTGTAGAAGACCGTTTCTTTCACCCTGACCCTCCAATACTGTGATTCACCTTGGTAAGGACTTTCAGGACACTTGTTTTTGCACACAAAATATACCCGAGTCTGAAATTCTGTATTAATCCAGCCCTAACAAAGGAGTAGTCAAACTTTAAGAATTCCTTTCCACAATCCACAAGTGGAATACCATCTTCTCTAACAAAGAGGTTACTTACTGACCACTATCAGCCCAATGGAAAGATTACTTGCCTTAAAAATAGAATCCAGACTTTACTTCAGAATGAAGAATTTCTTAAGTTTTCCTAAGTTTTCCCCAAGTTCCTAACATTTTAGTTGGACCTCTGTATCTGTCAGTTCCACATTCATAGATTTCACAAGGAAAGGAAATTATCTGGTGAACAAGAGATATCTGTACTGAGCATGGTACAGATCTTTGCTCCTTGTCACTGTTCCCTAAATAATGTAACAGCTACTTACATTGTTTTAGGTATTATAAGTAATTCAGAGATGACTTAAAGTACACAGAAGATATAAGGTACATGCAAATAAACTATTTTACATCTACTGATTCTGGTATCCATAGGGGTCTTGGAACTAATCCTGAGATACCAAAGGACATATACTATCCTATATCGCCAAACTTTCCAGTTATTCAAAGCCAACCATGGCCGAGCTCAACCCTCAGTAACTCAAGTCTAAAGAAACAACATTCTATCACTATTCTTTATGACAGATTATCTGTATGAATTAATGGTTAGACCTTTCCAGGTTAGGAAGAATCTGAAGTCATTAGGCTTTCTGGAAAACATGTATTGGTTAACATGTGTATTGAGATACACAGAGTTCTAAACAACTGATTTATAAATTCATATGAATATAACACCATTCCAAGGTAGATAAAGTATAAGCAATGGCTGGAAGTACCAAAGATTTCAAGAAAATATATTTCATTACTAGAAAGCCACATCTAATTTATTTTTTCTTATATATTAGAGGAAAAGGGTCACTAATTTTACACCTAGTATTAAATGTAAAGTATAAAAACCACTCTACCTCCTAAGTTGAAATATATTTATGTAATTTTTTTATTCACAAGAATAACCTAAGTGCCCTATAACTTCAAAATAATAGCTCCTACAAATTACTTTATAAACACATTGACTGTATCCAAAGTGATGAATATCCATACTGATTAGCTGACTGTATTATGTTAAACAAATACTTTTATTCAAATGGACACATAATTAGTTTCAACTCACTAACTCTGAGAATTGTGTAAGTCTCAAAGTAGTTAAAACTAAGACAACCAGTAAGTTGAAAATGTCCCTTTATACAAAATTCTTCACTAAGCTTCATACTTGCAGTGAATCACTAAACTGAGTAGCATTTAAATTAAAATCATAACAAGAGTAAAGCAAAATGTACTACATACAAAATGAAACTGTATTATTCCAAATATCAGACTAGTCAATTAATTATTCTTAAGGACTTAAGTGAACCTGTGCATCACTTTGTTACAAAATCAGGTTGAACGTAAACTATATTAAAATCATTCTGATTCTGGAACATGTTTTGAATCAGGAAATGATTTCTAAAAGCACTGAGCACATTTGCAAAATAAATGGAAAACTGACCAATTAAATAAAAAACTAATTTTGTAAGACTTGTTTCCTAACACTGCCAATTACACACTTCAAAATGAAATCCATCAGCCGGGGATTTAGCTCAGTGGCAGAAGCACCTGCCTGGCAAGTGTGAGTTTGTGAGTTCGATCTCTGGTACAAAAAAAAAAAAGGAAAAGAACAAAATGAAATCTATTAGCAAGTATTTGGGGGTAGTATTTATAATTTATATATGCTTTTCAGCAAAATAAAAACGATATCATCTACCATGCATCATCATAAATATTGTATTATTTGCATCATACTTCAAAATTATCCTGATGACTAACAAAAAACTTTCACTAATTAGAAAATAGGTACTATTCAGTGAATTTTATGTTTATTTTTAAATGTGCATATACACAAATGTGAGTAAAAGCAAAATAAAAGCCTTATATACACTTGTTGCAATGTTCTCTTAATTATTTAGATCACTCTGAGCAAAAAATTCCTTTAACATTACCCTAGAAAAATGAATACTTTCTCAAACATACACAATATAATGCTAAGAATAAGATGATATTTAAGCCTTTATGAAGATTAAAATGTGTTTTGTAAAAGATATACTGGCATATAAATTAAAATATACATTAATTGAAAAAAATTAACCTTATTTTTAAAATATTACCAAGAAGCACTGTAAAAAGGTAGTGATGCAACAGAAGTGTGTGTGGGGGGTGTAACAGTATCATCCCCTAAATAAAACCACTATTATTTTTTGGAACAGCAAGGCAAAAGGTTCAGAACCCTGCCATACAGGTGATTCCAAAACCAAATGGGCCTACAGATTAAGTGCTACTTGTATATTATTATTAATGTTATTAAAGAAAATGTACTAAGGTTATCTACATGAAGAGCTGGAATTTGAAGGATGAGTCGAGAGGAGACATGGAAAAACAGTTAACAATGCCAGAAAAGTAGAATGAAATGAAATGAGTAGCCAAGAACTGCTGGTTGTGCATGGCCTTGCAAAAGTAGCAGCATCTAATAGTGGCTCATCCTATAGAGAATTAGAATCACTTGTGCCTTTTATTTTAGCCAAAATGAGAAGACAAGCTATAGCCTAGGAGAAAATACTTGCAAAAATATTTGATAGGGGACTATTACCAAAACATTCTTAAAATTAATGAAAAGCCAAACAACTGTCATTACACATTTGTCTAAACGCACAAATGAGTTCACAGCAAATGTTAAGTGAACTCTGAACTATGAGTAATAGCAAAGACAATCTGTGTGTGCAAATAAAAGGCCATTTAAATCCATTTAGACAATTCTGGTACGACATCCAGGATTAGGAAACCACTTTTATACAAAGAGGCACAGAAGCTATTTTTATTCCTTCTCTTTGTACAAATTCTTTAACATGAATGTTTTTCTATTGTTTTAATAGTATTTATGTAATTCTAAATGCTGATTCTTTTAAGCCACTGATTAACTCTCAACGCAAACCTTTCATTTAGGAGGACAGTATCTAGTCAGTCATATCTTATTTCTAAAGAATCAAAGTAAATCAAAGGAAAAGTTTACATTATAGTGATGAAGGATCTTCTGAGAATGCTAAGCAATTGCCAACCTAACTTGAAAAGCATAATTTATAAAATAAATCTTTTATTCTATAGACACTATTGAAAAGAAAGAAAAGGGAAAGGAAAGTAAGGAAAGAAAATCTATTGACTGGGAGAAAAATCAAATAACTTGCATCTAGAATAAAAAACTTAAAATTCAGGAAAAAACAGCTCCACTTTAAAATGTACAAATGATCTGAACAGAAAACACTTCAACCGAACAGGATAGTCAGAAGGCAATTTTACATATGAACAAATGGTTCTACATGAGCCACTGGAGAAAAGCAAACTAAAACCACCATGAAATACTATTATCTGTCCATCAAGAGTGGCTAAAATATCCTAACAGTATCAAGTACTGACAAAAATTGCAAGCTTCTAGAACTACCACATTGCTGGCAGGAACACAAACTGCTACAGTCTTACAGTAAAGTCTGGCAGTGTTGATGAATTTAAATACATGTCTTCCATATGACCCAATAATACATTCACGGAAAAAGAGCTGCAAACAAATGTTCAACATCAGCTCTACTTAAAATCACAAAAAGCCATGTAGACAGTGTCTTTCAACAAGTACTCAGGTAAACAGATGGGCAAAATGCAGTAACTCATACCATCCAACCCTTGATTATCTATGTTTATAGTGGTTTTGCGTGGGTTTAAATCTTCCACTTTTTAAAAATATCTGAGACAGCTGGATGTGGTAGTGCATGCCTGTAATCCCAGTACTCAGGAGGTTGCGGCAAGATGATCACTGCAAGTTCAAGACCAGCCTGGGCTACAAAGTGAGCTCAAGGTCAATCTAAACTGCATAGCAAGATCCTGTCTCAAAATAAATAAATAAACAAACAAAACAAAATACCTGAGAGCCAGTGGATGGGGTAGAACATCACTCAATCATAAAGGAACAAACTAATGATAAAAAAACTTGAATCAATCTCAAAATAATTATGCTGAATGAAAGAAGCTAGTCTCAAAAAGCCACAAACTATTATCCTACACATACGGTATTCTGGAAAATACAAAACTATACTCAATAACAAAGACAAGATCAGTAGTTGTCAGGGATTAGGGTATGAGGAAGATGTGGGCTATCATAAGGAGTTTTCTAGAGTGAAGCAACTGTTCTATATTCAATGTGACAGTGGCTATACAAATTGATACATACTAAAATTTGAAGGACTACAAATGGAAAAGAATCACATTTATTACATATCAATTTTTATAATTTGCATTTAAAAAATTAACATTTTTTTTAAAAAGGGATTCTTAAATTAGGTCCTTTAAAAATATATGGGTTCTTTATGACACCATAAGCTTTACTCATAAAAACTCAGGTTGTGATTTTTAATCCCTGGCACCAATAAATAAATAAATAGATAAATAAGTAAATGCCAATGACAATTTTGTTAAGCAAACTGGATGCTTCAACCCATAAACTGTTCTACAATTCAAATTTGCATAGTACACGCAACAGAATTTTTATATTTTCAATTATGTCTGTAACAAAATTAAAGTGTAATTATAAGGTCAACAGGAAATGATTATTTTTAAATGATATAATAAAACCTGATCACCAATAATATCCAGACTACGAGACACATATTTATCAGTCAATCAAACTATTGTTAAGAAGGGAACAGGAGTAAGCAAGAAGGATGACAGGACAGCAAGCAGGAATATGACCAGTAGCCACAAGTTCTCCGTCTTCATATCCAGAGCTCCCTGTGGAATGACAAGGAAGCTGAGCCTGGGCCCACAACTCCTGGGTTAACTGTAGAGCTGAAGGACATAATATTTTGCCTAGTAACCCACAACTTTCAACACATATGTTTTTAACCATTAACTACACTTTTTTCAGTCTTTAAACTTCAATGCCTGGAGCAAAATCTTAGACAATAAGTTCTAATTAAATGTCTAGGTAAGATGAAGAAATCATCATCACTAAAATGAAGTGTAGTGCAAGCTTTAATTCTGAAGTTCAGTGAAGGAACTAGTACAGAGCCATATAATTAATGCTATGAATACTAAACATTGAGGACTTAGTACAATATTTAGTACAAATACTGACAAATCCTTACTTAAAGTACAGAAATTTAAACAGTGTTATACCATACTGAAAAATCATCTATTAAAAACATCGTACAATGTTGGTGGAGTGTTAAAAGAAAAAAAAAGTATGTAACAGTTACTATAACTTAGAAGATGTGCCTTTTTAGAAATCTGTAGTATTTTAAGTCACCTAGAAGCTAAAATAATCAAAATTGGTATTTATAAAGAACTCTGGCCAGGGTAGTTAGTAACGCTGATGAAGTCACTCTGTCACCTTATGTGGCCAGTATAATACATACAAGGAAGCTGAGCCTGGGCCCACAATATTTACCATGCAATATTTACCATGACCTATAAAAATAGCATATATCTCCCCTTACATTTAAATTTGAAAGCTATATTAATTACAGTGTGGTCAAGAGCTTTGTCGGTTTACCAATTTTGCCAGTTTGTTTTGTTTTGTTTTTTGTACCAGGGATTGAACTCACAACCTCACACTTGCCAGGCAGGTGCTTATGCCACTGAGCTAAATCCCCAGCCTAATTTTGCCAACTATATAAATCTTATTTTCCAAGGAATGCCAAGTAAGATCTCAAAAAATGTTCCAGTATTGCATCTGAGTAATATGACAAACCTCATAACAAAAGTGGTTTACTACAAAAGTGACTCTTTATGTTAAGTCATGAGGCACAACAAAGTCTGTCCCAATATACCACTAATAATTTTAAAACAATTTCATAGCCTCTTTCACTAGCCCTGAGAGTTCTTGATTTAAAGAGTTAAAAAGAGATACTGCAATGTTTTGCTGCTTTTATTGAAATATCCTAATTATAATCATTACATGGAATAAGGCAACAGCAAAGCATTACACATACTTGTTACTCTTTCCTCTGAAGAACAAAAAATTTCTAGATGACTGAAAGGAACTCTTACTTCATACTTTAAATAGTCCTCACTGCATCTGAACTTCAATTACATATTTGTATATTCAATATAAATTCGGTAAAAGATGTTATCTCCCATAATACTACATCAATCTTTAGATTTCTATATTTCAAAGCCAACTTTTACTAAGACTAGGAAAATTAATGTTATATTCTGCAGCTATTTTAAACATTCTAAAAACTTGCTAATGATACCTGAATGAAATTAAACATTTACATTCATTAAACTGACAATGACTCATTTTTCTCTAATTTTAAGAACAAAGGCTGCAATCAAAACATATTAGCATCCTTAATGAAACAATGACAACCACAACAGTAAAAAGAATTTTGATTGCCTCAAGATGATTTTTCTAGAAGCAATTTTATGAATGTATGTAATAACATAATTTTAACAACTCATACCTATTGTTTTAAATTTCAAAATCAAATATTCCCACCTCTCTTTTTGTTTTAAATGTTCAAAATAAAGCTCTTAAAAATGAAGTTCCAATATCAAACATTATACATTCACTCAAGAGAATATATGAGTGTTTTCCTAACCTGAAAATTCAAATATTTTTAACTGTTTCCAAAAAAGCAAAGCAAGGTGTAAGGCATTATGGTAGCTATGATTCATACACCTCTGTGGTGAAAGTTAGAAGCCCAACAGTATTAGTATTTTTATGACCTCAAAAGATGTCATGAGATTAAAAGTAAAGGCACAGAAAAGGTGCTAGAACAATGCATTTTCGTAATTTCATAAATCTACTACATGCTAAGACAGAGGAAAAGATCTAAATTTGGATTTTTTTAAAAAATGCATTCATAGTTCAAATACAAAGCTTCAAAAAAAATCAGTTTCTCTCACTGGAAAACAGCACCATTAAAAATGTAGCTTACTTGCTGTTTGGGAAGGAATGCAGAAAGAAAAACTGTAAGTATGCCACAGAATGACCCTGCTATGAATTACCATTTTCGAAATACTCCACTACCAATAGTAAAGATGATAGAAATACACATTTAAAGTTACTACATCTTTAGTATCATGTTAATATAGGGAAACTGATCCAATGAAGTAGTAAAATATATAAAGTACAGCAATATGACAATCAGTGTCTTTGTTCTCGAGTACCATGAAAACAAGTAAAGCACCATTTCCTTCATAAAAATCACAATTTGATTCCAAAAGATTGATACAGTGTAATCTCAAAAGCAAAGTATCAAAATAGACAAGAAAAGAAAAAGAAAAAACAAAACAGAGGTATATAGCCCCCAAAGCACACTGTGCTTTTAACTGGTAGTAAGTAACTAACTTTGATAGGTATTACCCACATGCAGAAAATAAATGATTTTGGCTACTGATTATTCTCAGAAATTCACTTCAATAGACAGCTAAATCCATGTTACACACAAGGAGCAAAAGACAGATAAAAGTCCCTAGCTCATTTATTCATCTCTTTAATATCATAAGACTATCACTAAAAATTAGAACAAAAACAACAAAAAGGGGTAACTGCCCCCACAATGCTCTTCCCCAAGTTCTCTTAACCCTGTCAAAGTAAAAGTAACTCAACTTCCCATGTCTCTCTCATTCATATCCCATGATTACTATCTTCTCTATCTCAGACTCATTTGAAGATTAAAAACAACACCTCCCTACACCAACAGACTAAGACCCAAAATCCCCTACAATACTTTTAAACAGCCTGACCCACTTTAACATTTTCATTTCCTACACATGCCCTTCAAGAAAGAATCTTGCTTTGATAAACTGCAAATGCTTCGGTCAGCATGAGATAGGTCTTCCCACTACCACTAAATGGTATAACCTAGCTGTTGTCCAGTAGCCAGAAATCTAAAATTATCTTGGATTCATCCCTCTTTCTTGCTATCTATAAATCAATCAGCAGGTAACATTCTTTCTACATGTGAAATATGTCTCAAATCAGAAAACTTTTCTCCACTGCCAGTATCAATACATTGGTATATTGCTTGAATCACTTGCCTGAATTACCAGTTAACTCCTTCCTGGTCCCTGACTTAACTCTTGAGTCCTCTAACTTTATTTTCCACCCAGCAGCCATAGTAATATTTTAATTAAAAATCTACACTGCAGCATGTCACTTTTCTTGCTTAAAATCCTTGAATGAGTTCCTAACATATACATAATTAAGTACCAAGCACTTCTCCCATGACTCTAAGGCCTGGCATAAGTTTCTGATTCTCCAGCCTCCACGCTACCCCTTCCTTCCCCTTCAATTCTCCATTCACAAAAGGCTTTTTTTCAACATCTCTACTCCAGGAATTGGCACAGAATGGTGTGCTGTCTTTTCTAAAAAATAAAGTTTTACTGGAATTCTGCTTTGTTTGTATGGCCAACTGCTACTTTTATGTTACAGAAGAAATGCTGAGGAGCTGTAATGGAAAATGTGTGGCTCAGAAAAACAAAGATACTGGCTATCAGGGGTCTTTGCAGAAAAACTGTTAAACAACCACTCCCTGGGTCCAGAATGTTCTATAACCTTCTTCACTATGAGCACGCTTCTCATTCTTCAAGACCAAGTTTAACACTGCTTCCTCAAAAAGCCTTTTCTTGACCTCTTTAGTTACTCATCATTTTTCCTTCTATTACTGTGTTCTCTTTTCATTATTATTGTACAGCTGAACATTTATTATCTATGAATGCAGAAATCTGATGTGTTCTATTTACCAATATAGTCTTTATACTTAACTCAAGAGCCTGAAATATTGTGTTTGAATGACAGAATTCTGCGATGAGAAAGTTTATTAAGGATCTTTGAGGTGCTGATAAAATGATGTAAAGGTCCTTAAATCTAGAAAGTTGTTGAACTTAGAATGAAAAACAAACAAAAAAAAAAAAAAAAGAAAAATCCTCCTGAAAACTGAAGTGTCTTCAAAATTAATAAGACAATTTTTTTTTGATAGCAAGGCATACTCCTTATGTTTTCCTTATGGTCTTAAGAATTTCACTAAGTTCCTTTTGGTCTCAAGTTTCCTCAAAGGAGACATTCTTTTAGAGGCAGAAAGGATAACCAACGGAAGTCAACTTGGAGAAACAGCACTTAAAATTTCCTTTGCCTGCCTCAATTTTGGGAAGTCATTGCCAAATTCAGTAATAAAAAGCTTTCATTCCCAAGAAGTATCTTTTCTGAAGTATCTCCTTCATCTGCCCTCTGATAAAACTTCTGTTTTACAAAAAAAAAAAAAAAAAAAATCGGTCAAAATAGTCACTATTTTCACAAAGTACCAACAAACTATATTAAAAAAATAAGTCCTAATTCCATATAAAAATGATACTTTTTATTAATTCTTCAATGTGAAAAGATATGTCCTGGCTATCTAAACCATGGCACTAAAAGTGCACATAAGTAAGTTAGTTGGCTAGCTAAGCCAACTGCCAAAACCAGGGAACAAGAAACCAAAACAACTCAAAAAACTGATGAACAGATCAGACACTGATGCTTTCAGAATCACAAAAAGGGGTATATTCTGTGAGACTAGGGAAAAGAACGTGAAACCATTCTCTCATTTTCTAGTCAAAAGATACAATATAGAGACAGAGGTACTGATATACATGCATATTATATTTTTAAAAATTGTATTACACTTCACATCCCTAAGTCCCACTAGACAGAACAAAATGATACTTCCGACATCAGGAGACATTTTGAGTTACTATTCATTGACCCTACCTATCACTTAGTTAATTTCTCTTTTGGTAGCCTCCACTTCAAAGTGGTACTGTGTTAGCCCTGGTGGTTATTAAAATTTTTACATAAAGTAAGAATAAAAATGAAATAAAATAAATGAAAAAACTCATATGAAAGCATGGACACCAAAAGAGGTTTCAAAAATAAAAAAACATTTTTTAGGGAATATACTGTAAGGAATACTCCCTATTCTGAAATGATAGTTGTTATGAACTACTGAATGTTTATGTACCCCTCGTATTTGTATGCTGAAGCCCTAATCCTCAACATAGGCAAAGCCTTTGGGAGTACACTGCCCTGTGAAGACACAGTGAGAAAGAGACCAACTGTAAATCAGGAACTGAGTCCATATACCTTGATCTTGGCCTTCCCAGCCTTCAGAACTAGGAGAGATAAATGTAAGTTATTTAGGCCATTCATTCTATTATATAATGTTGCAGGAGCCCAAAATAAGCCAACAGTTAAACTGAGACATATGATACCTTCAGTAAGCAAATTACTACAGCTTTTAAAATTTTCATTGGAGTTACTGTTCACTTGACTTTAGTATCTACTCGACCATATCTCGAGTCCAACAATCATTCAGTTAAACACTGGCCTCACACTTGTGGCCTCCTTTCTTTCTCACTTCTTGCATGACCTTCTGCATTTCTGACCACAGGGATAAAGGATTACCTTATGCAGACCAACTCCTACTAAAATATCTCTTTCCTCACTTGTCAATTTCTTAAGGTTATTTCCCACAAGGGCTATTTGAAGTCTTTTCAACTCACATTCTAGAAGATGGATAACTTATCAGATTCATATCAGCTTTAGAAATAAAAGATTTCAGAAATTTTCAACTCCTTTCTATATAAGTGAAATTCAGAAATGAAAGGACTACTGCTTTACAAACAGTAAGTCAACTATCTTTAAGCTACTTCCTCGCCTCAGTTTCTGTGTATTTACTGTCTAGTGATAAATTCCAATTGTTCCAAGAGCAGATCTATAGAGAAGTCAAGGCCTCAGCCTGAAGTAACACTACCTGGATAATTACAGCTTGGCTGATAATTATATACATCTAGACAAACTGATTCTCTGTGCCTCAGTTTATTTGTCTATACCATGAGACAGCACTGAATTCTGACACTAGCCACATTAATACACACGAAAACAGGAGAACTTGGCCTAACACACAGTTAATGTTACATAATAAGTCTTAATTATGATCATATTATGATTCTGTAGAGCTTCTGGCAAAGGTAAGGATGTCTTTCTAAATTTATTTCTGTTGTTCTTAATCCCATATTCTTCCTAAATTTAATAATTCAGGTGCCCCAATCTTCTTCAGCAGCTTTAAGTGAAACTATTTTACTCTAGTCTTTTAGTGCCAAACATTTTAAATGTCTTCTATTCCTCCAACTATTTGCCATACTTTGCTCCTGAAAATGACCCTTAGCTCCGCACTTTTCATTCTCTAAAATCTAACACACATTCCTCAGTAAATGTTAACAAATGCCAACTCTCCTTATCTAATTCTCAGTTTCTAATCTAGCTCTAAACTTGAGTATTTTTTGGGTCTCATACCCAATTTTTCTCACATGTAAAACGATTTCTAAGGTTTTTTCCAACTATAAAAACTGAATCTATAAAATCTTAAAACTTGGAATTTCTTCTACTCATCTCAAATCAGTTTTCTGTTATGACTTCATAATATTTCTACTGGTGGACCCTGCAATTCTACCAGTAAACAAATTATACCTTATTTTACTTCAGAATCTCTACCAACATTCATTAATTTCTACCCTATTTCTTTACTCAGAATTTAACAGTTCTACTTCTTTTTCTAGTGAATGTGCTGCTCCCCATTCCACATTTATATCGTCATAATCTTTAAATATTCTGTCACATTATCACACCCACTTTAAAAACACCAAAAACCCTCCATTGTTTACTCCAAATTCCTTAATCAAGCATTCAAATTTTTCTATAATCTGTTTCTGTATCTTCTTTGTAACACTGTAATTCACTAAAACTCCTAATTATTATAGCTCAATCAAACCCCATTTGCCACCTAAATGTAACCAGTTCACTTATATATAATTATATGCTACCTGTCTTCCACATTATTCATTTCTATCCCCCAATAGTTAAAGGCTCTCTTCAACTTACTTCATCCTTTCTCATGAAATCTTACCTCCCAGAATAATCTCTCCTTCATTTCAATTCCCAAGTTATTTACCACCAACTCATTTATCACTTAATTACATAATGCTTCACACTGTTAAAATGTGTAGTATTTCTGACATCACAGTAAAAACAACCCAGGAAGGGACAGAATATCACCTCTGCATCCACTCATTCACTATACTTTTATTTAAAGCTCTGTACGGCAGGCACTTAGAAGAAAAATGCAATCACCTTGCTTCATGAAATACTAAATTCTTTAGCTTATTTAATCCCCTTTGAGAGAAAAGAGTTATAGAAGGAAGAATAGAAATAGAAAGTTGCTATTTTGCAACCACCACAGAAATGATTCATGCAAGAATCATCAATGAATGCTAAAACCATCACATGGAAGTTTCTGGGGGAACAGGATATTCATACAATCTCAAAATAAAACTGAACAGATTACTTATGAATTACAAAGGGAAAAATGGTACCTTCACAGTGGAGAAATCTGGCGGACACCAAGTGATCAAAGTTAACATCACCAATAATGGGATAAACTGACATCATGTGCCTCCTGATGTGATGCACTGAGGACACAACATCACTTATGTATTATTCCTGCCAAAAATGCATAACCTGAAACTAGTCATGAGGAAACAATCAGACAAACCAAAAACTGAGGGACAATCTACAAAACAACTAACCTATACTCTTCAAAAATGTCAATGAGCTGAAAGACAAAGACTGAAGACTTGAGTACAGTATACGATCCTGGATTGGATCCTGGATCAGAAAACAAATTACTATAGAGGCTATCACTGCTACACAGGACAATTGGTGAAATTTTGAGTATGAACTGTATAACAGTATGAAAATACCTAATTTTGATTATAGTTTTTTGTTATATAAAAGAATGTCCTTAATCTTAAACAGAAACATTACTAGGTATGTTAGGATAAATAGAATCTAAAATTTGTTCCTTACTTGTTCAGTAAAAATAACATTGACAATAATAGTAAATAACAATTACCAATAGAAAGATTTGCAAAAATGTGGCACAATTAGTAACTGGTATATTTAGGTGAAAGCTTCGTAGTAAGAGTTCAATGTACTATTCAAAATTTTTTAAAATAAAATTTTAAAAATACCCTAATACCACATACAAGAGTTGAGAATTAATTTACATTTTGACAATCTTAAAGACATTGTAGTAATAATCTCATAAATAATTTTAATATGCAGTTTGCTCTATAAAAACTTGTTCTTAAAAAATACACCTTTTTGAAATCATAGAACTATTTTATAAAGTTATCCCACCACTACTCTGTATTTGAAACAGTGCTGTTTACCACAGAAGTTAAAATGAGTAAAGCCAATTTCAATTAGTGAAGTCTTACAGAATTTTTTTATACAATAGTTTCATTACTTTGAAATACACAGAAAAAGCTAAAATGGGCTGATTAAAGCATTTTAAGAAAATAATTATCTGTAATTAGTAAGCACCTTTTAATGACTGAATGTCTGTTCATTAATTGCCATTATACAGAATGTATTTAACATACCTCACAAACTTCATCTTCCTTCACCAAAAATCATGATTCGGTTGATTCTAAATTTTGACTGAGGTTTTATACAGACATGAATTACAGTAATTTTTATAGGCTTCCTTTGGCCTTTAAAAAATGCTTCTGGGTCAAAATACAAGACAATACATAAAGGATTTTCTATATTTGATATTGTATTAGCAACAGTCCTTTAAAGTTGGATACCTTATTTATGAGATGTTCGGTAACAACTTCTCTTAGTCCAGTGTAGAGTTTTTCTCCGTGTTTATGTAAAACCATTGTATACGCATTTCTATAGAGCTCCTCAAAACTAAGACCACTGTTATTCTTACGCTGGATTTCTTGAATTGCATTTTTCAGAAGATCCCAAATGCTGTTTACATATTTTTCATCCATGGTCATCTGTAATATCCAAGAGAGAAGAGACAAGAAAAAAAAAGTGAAAATCTTTGTATATTTATCCATATAGTAAATATTTTATTATGTGACTCATAAATCTGCATGGTTTAAAGTATGTTAGCCTGTTTTAACAGAAGTAAAAAGATACATTTAGAAAGGTTGTAGAATTATCAACAACTTTTCTAATCTTTTTAAGACCCCTCATTCTTAAAGATACAACTCTTCACTTGAAAGCAATTTGCATACCCATAAATGACTTAACCCTCTCTATCCCTCTGTCCCCTCCAAACACTAAATCCCAATACCCTACCTTCTCCTATGTAGCTGAAAATGAATGAATAAAATATATCTACATTTCATCTATCTCAGTTTAAACAGATAACCACTAACCTAATATGCCCTTCCTAAAACCCTACGATCTTGCTTTTCTAAGTCTACTAATTTTATTTCCCTAGGTGAAATTATACTGCCTCCTGTGTTCTCTTGCTATGATTGTTGCTTCCTATTCCACTGAAAAAACAGAAATTTGAAAAGACACTGCATAAGCTGATCATTTCACTACACTTGGAATTTTATGACAATATAATGTTAGTTTTTGTGCTTAAAGTGTCAAGGTCCAGCAGACCAACCAGAAACACAGGTATTATAAAGGAACTTCTTAGAAATGTGAAATTTCAGGCCAAATCTCAGAACTACAAAAACAGAACTGCATTTAAACCACATCTCTAGGTGATTACACACACACACACACACACACACACACACACACACACACACACACACGGACGGACGATGGAGGGACTAAGGGAAGAAGGGAGGGAAGAGAGAGGGAGGGGAGAGAAAGTCTGACAAAATGTTTCCATCCCAAATCATCTATTCAGAGACATCTTGTTGGGAGTCACCATTTTCAACATCATCAATAGTTTTCTACTCTGCCAAATAGTATCCATTTGCTTTCAAACTTGTCAGCCTCTCATCTTAAAAACTAACAAAACACCTCTACTGTACCAGTACTGCCTGATCTCTTTCTTCATTCACAAGGAAATCACAGGCAGAGAGTGAGGGAGAATTCTACAATCACTGACTAAATTTCATTTTCCCGTTAAGTCTTGAATCCTTTCCAATGAGGCTTTCACCTCCACCATTTTACTAGAACTACTTGAGAAAGGTGCCAGTTGTTTCTACATTGCTAATTTTTACACTGTAGTCAAGTTTTCAGATTCCATCTTACTTGACCCGTCCAGTAACATCTCTCAGAGCTGATCACTCCCAGTCCTTGAAACAGATTGCTTGCTTAGCTTCCAAGCATTGTTATCTTTTGTTTTTCTTCATATCTTACTGGTTCCTACTTGTCAGTCTGCTTTATTAGTTCTAATTCATCACTACAATCTCCATTCCTAAAGCTCAGGTTCTAGACATCTCCAACCATAGTTTTTAGATGGAGTTGATCTCATCTACTCTCAAGGCTCTAAGTCAATCTCAAAATGTATATATCCTGTTTGGCCCTCTCCTTTGCATATCAACCTCGCATATCCAACTACTTAATTTTTTTACTTGAATGTCTAATAAGCACCTTCAGTTTATCAAGTCTAAAACAGAAGTTCTACTCTTGCAATTTCCCCAACTAAGCCAATGTGTACTTTACTATTCCAGGCACTAAGTGCAAAAAATCTACTCTTCTGCCTTATTTCCAAGCCCACAGGAAATTCTGTTGTCTCTTCAAAACATATCTGAATACAACTCCTCACTACTTCCAATGTTACCATCATCTATCTCTCAGATTTAGTATTATTATTACTATTACTATTCCTGGGCAACCAGAATGACCTTCTAAAAACAAAAATCAAATTACGCCACTTTATCTGCTCACAACCCTCTTTTATTTATCTTGGAATTAAAAATTCTTACATGGTCTTTTAAAGTCTTATTTAATCTGATCATCTTTCAACTTCATCACTGATCCCCCAGCTCACTCCATGCACACCAGCCTCCTTACTATCTCTTTTGGAAAGGTAAGCAGGCATACCTCAAGGTCTCTGTATCTGATTCTGTACGGTATATGTTCTTCCCTCAGGTACCTGCATAGCTCAAATCTCCACACAACTGTCAACTTACAATGAAGTTTTAAATACCCACCCTAAATGTCAACAGTAGCCTTTTCAAACCCACAATGCTGACCTAGAAATCCAGCCACACATTGTGTATTACTTTTTCAGTCTCTCTTCCCTAAGCCAAATATTAGTTCCATGAAAGCAGGGCCTCCCTGCGCCCCCCACCCCCCGCTTTTAAAAAAATTCCTGGATTCTTCAGTCTCTAAAGTGATGAAATACCCATACAACATACAAGCACTCACTTATACACAACAAACAACAACAAGCACTCACAGTTGCTGAATGAATGATATTCTACTAATATGTGACTAAGGAACCCTTTTTATGTCACAAAAAATTTGCAAGTTCTACATTTACAATCTGGTCAATGCTACCTGAACTGGTAAAACTTACTGAGTTAGTGGAGTCCTTCCCAAGTCATATCTGAAGTAGACGGATTTAAAGAAGGAATAAGAAACAGTTTCATTCATCCTATCTCTAAAATACCAGCTTAACTCTAAATCAAAGAGGACCTTAAAGCAGATGATTCCAACTAAGTTGTTCTAATGTTTTCTGTAGAGCTTTAAAAAAGGAATGTTTTAACAGAGCAACTTTCCTTTTACTCGGATTCTATTAAAATCCTAGGCCTACTAGAGACTTACAAAGTGATTTTAGAAGACACTACTAACACCTTAACTGCTGCCAATTTTTACCAAATATCCTAATGTACACAATATCATCCATCTAAAATGTAAAGATGTGGTTATCTGTGTGGTTTTTCACAAGATATATTTCCCCATGTGATTATAATGGTCTCAAATACTCCATGTATATGTCACATAGTTTTAGTCTGATGACAGCATATGTTGCATTTATAATAAGACAAACTAAGATACTCAGGATATTAAATACTCAACATATTAAGCAGAACATTCAGAAAAATTTCAACAAAAGAGCTGATGTAGACTAACAACTCCAGAGATACTTATATTGCTAACATTGAGCAAAATGTCAAATGATCATTTCAGGCTCTATGAAATTCAACAGAAGCTAAAGAAGCATAAAAATGTCTATGCAATGTAAATTACTCAAGTTTCTATTGTAAGCTAATAAATTTTAAAATATACGTAGAGATGCTTCAAATGTTGTAAAAAGTATTCTCACATTATAAAACTATTTGTATAATTTACATAAATTAAAGAACTGTGTTTCTATCCAAGACTGAATAAAATATTTTTCTCAGTGTTCATTCCTTAAGATAACAACAGTGCCACAGGCAACTACTTTATGTTTATTCTGGTAATTACAAAAATATTTTCAAATAAATGAAAACAGTACCAAAGAGATCAAATTACCAAAATCACGGAACTGAATTTAAAACTCAAATATTCCAAAATCCGAAACACTGGACTCACATTTCACTGTGTTAATACAATACAGTAATATCAGACTGTGAGACACTGATTACCTGGGTAAACACAGTATATTAGGAGAAAATGTAGATTTTGCTGTCAGGTCTGGATTTGTGTCCTCACTTCAGTATAAGCCATATGTCCCTTGGCAAATGATTTAAACCCTCTGAACCCTGATCTCTTCACTTACTCCTGTATCCAACTACCTACTGCATGTCTCTAACCAAATGTTCCAGACATCACTAAACCCATCATGTCCAAATTCCTGTCAAAAACCTTCTTAGGTAAGGCATGCCTCAAAAGGAAACACACTAAAGGAAAATATAGTTGCTTTCTTATCCCCATCACCCACCCAATGTCTTCTTTTTGACCCTTCTTCTGCTGGATCTTTTTCTGATCATTCACACACCCTCTGAACACAGTTCAGGTATTCTAGCCTCCAGGAATCATTCTCTTATCTCCTCAAACAAACATTATATTTACCACTACACTCCCATATTATTTCAAAATCATCAAGTCTGTGCATATACTTTCACCAGCCTATGAGATTCTTAAGGGATTAGTAATTTTTTTTTAATACCATTTAGATGGCAATAAACCAAAGTCCACTGAATGAATACTATTTTGCCCATTTTATACCAAAGTAATTTTGCAAACATAAACATTGCAGCAATAAATCATTTTTAAAAAATAACCAAATGTCCTTTCCAAATAGAAATACAGTACAAAAAAAGTAAACACTTTTTTTCCTCTAATTTCTTATCAGGTGGCACTTTCAGATTTTCTCCTATTTACCTTAATAAAGGCCTCAAAATGCCACTTAATCATTAATTTTATATATAAGAAAAGATGAAGTGGGAAGAAAATAATCAGCAGGATAGGTACTTACTAAGATCAATAAGTTCAATCTCTATTATCCTAAACAAACAACTATGAAAACAATACTAAATGCAATAGGCTGCCAGTACAGAGTCCTACATATACTAAATACATGATTTGTTCTCCATATCAGTCAACACTGGCAAAGTAATTGTTACTGCTAAACCTTATCCCTCACTCCTATATCCTCAACACAACATTAATTTCCACTGAAATTTCTTTTTGATGTTCAACTATTGTATAAATATATTAACCATAAAAATGTAAGTCTATACACAGGACATGATGAAATTTAAAGGCTCTGATTTAAATTTAAAACCAGCAATAAATTCTTTTAAACTAGTCTCAATTATTAAAGACCTTAATCCCACTGATGAAACTGATTTACTTAGGTTGCAGTAACTACAAAAACACTTGAAATGTGGCAACCAAGCCTTCCACTCTGTATATTTACTATGTGCTATCTAATTATGAGGCTCAGACAGTATCCTTTCCACACAAGAGATTCAAGTACAAAAGCTACCGAAAAACAAATTCATTTAACAGGAAAAGTTTTCTTAAAGGGAAGCTCTAATTAAATATGCTTAAATGCTTAAAGTTTAGCAAGACTTTTAACAATTTTTTTTAAAATAAAATAAAAGATTTTATTTTTTAGAAATGACTTTTGCCCCCTTACCTTCCACCATCCAGGATTATAATTTCCTCATTAGTAAGTATCAATAACAAAAATAAGTCTTTGTTTTCTTTCAAAGGTATCTGACCATCAACATTACTTCAAATGATCACAAAATCTTCAAAAATGTCTAAATTTAGTTTATTATATACTTACACATCTTGAAGGCTCTGTGTCAAAAGTTAGACAGAACTACATCATGAGACAAATTAAAACTAAAATAAACGAAACTGTATTCTTCACATCCACTACACACAAAGGACAAAAAAGAAGCCTTTTAGTCCCTTGTGAATAATCATCTACAAGAAGATATGTGGAACAGGGTGGGTGGGGAAAAGGATGAGAATTTGAAATTCCAAGCAGTTCAGAATGACACAGCAAGGGAGAAAAAAAAAAAAGGAAAAAATGCTTGATCTTAATTTCAAGCTTCAGCCTCCTAGTTACAAATATCTGAGGAATGGCAATATTCTAATCAGATAAACTAAAAGCTCTCAATATGTAAGGAAGCTTCCTCTCAGGCTGTATTTCGGAGTAAGTAACATCTCTTCCTTTAGGTTACTGTATCCCTTGTATGAATGGTACCATGCCTAGATAACACTCAAAAAATTATTTGGGTGCAGTCCACTTTATTGTTAATGATAAGAACCAATGAATATGCAATGATGTATAGCATCTAATAATCCCAGACAATGAATTATGTGGCAAGTAAGAAAGATTACTAAAGTGTCAGACACAACATTTGCTTAATAAATACAAGTTTGTGTCTTCCTTTATTTAGCACTGTTTAGTGATTTAAAACAACAGAAACTACTGATGTTTGGTTAACTGGTTCCTCTTCAGTTACACTAGCTATCAGATGGCAATGGAAGTGTGCTGTCAAAAGAATTATAACTGATATCAAGAAAAAAAAGAAAAAGATAATCCATTGGAAAAGCAAAGCAGCTACCAGGCATGGTAATTTATGCCTCAATTCCAGCTACTCAGAATACTAAGGCAGGAGGATCACATGTTTGAGACCAGCCTGGGCAACTTAGTGAGATGCTGTCTCAAAATTAAAAACAAAAATAAAAAGGGGACTAGGGGGTTCGGTCAAAGGAAAAAACAAACAAACAGCAAAGGAACAAGAAATACAAAAGAAAAAAGAACAGCAATCCATGAAATTACAAAGTGCAGCTATCAACATTCAACCAGCCTCTTTTAGTATTATTGAAGTACAGGACAGTAACATGAGTTAAGTTATTGACAGGAGCTTCAGTCACAATCTGCATTTCAGTCTTAAATACGATCAAGACGTCCAAAAATCAATCTGAAAATTTCTCTGGCAGTTTTGAACCGTTTTTATTTTTTTCCCCAAAACACAAGGACAAGCTTCCAGATCTATTAAAGTCCATTTAATTTAGAATAACTGACTTAGAAGTACTAACAACTCTTTCACCTCTTCTCTAAATGAGTTTTAGATTTATGAAAAAGGTGTATGTTTAACATTTCATAATCTGAAGATGACTGTAAGAAGAAGCAATCACATAAGCACAGCCACCTCTTGGCATCTGCAGAGGATTGGTTGCAGCATCACAGAAGTTAAACTCCAAAAATACTTACATAAAACAGTATCTGCATATAACCCATCACACTCTCCCATACAGTTTAACTCATCACTAGATTAAATATTACATAAATCACTGTTATATTACTTAGGAAATAGCTCCCCCAAAAATTCTCTACAGGCTCAGTATGGATATAATTTTTCCCAGATATTTTTGATATGCTGTTAAATGGATGAGCTGTATTCTCACTAAGGCAAAAATTTGTTACTATCCTACTAATGGTGCTGTTTTCATCACTGATAAGAAAAAAAGGTATGAGTGGGTTCCTGAAACACACAGTGTATCAGAAAAGATATCTATCTTGACTGGAATTTTTCAAACATTATACTTATAGATACTCCTTATTAAGAAAAATTAGTCATTAAGCCCATAAAATAATACTTCAGCTAAACTTTGCTGTACCTCAATACATAACCAAATCTCAAACATTAGTAAACTCATCATATATATGAAATTACTTTTCAAGCATTTATCATTTAGAAATAATGGAAAAGAATCATGTACTATGCATGGAATCTCAAAATAGTGTTACAGAGAAAGACTTTATATGTAAGTGCATGAGTGAATCTGTTTCTATTCCACAAGCCAAAATTATTAATTTTAATTACAAATTATATTACTGTCTTTAGCTGAAATGACATTTTAAAAAAATGAGTATGTTCATCAAGCCTTTCTTAAAAACTCTATGAACAGTAAGATAATATCAAATTGTTTACACTCAAACCAACTACATATAACCTGAAGAGGCAAAAACATGTGAAACCATATCCCAAGCTACAGTTACCTGTTTTTGAAGAACACTAACTACATAATCAAATGTGGTAACAACCAAGTCCACCATATAAAATTATTACAGAAGTCTGCTATCAAATCTGCTTAAAACTTCTGTAATACTATCCACTTACAGAAAAAAAGAAATATGCAAGAACACAGCTAACTTCTTCATATGAAGATTTAATCAGCATCACTAAACTATTGTATACCATTAATATTTTACAGAATAATCTAAGGCTGAAAAGCTACTGATTTTTGCAACATCTCCCAAAATATTTTAAAGAAAGGCAAAAAGGAACATATAACATACTGCCCTTCACTGAAATTTTTAGAATTAGAATGAGCCTAAGGTAGCCTCAAATTAAAATCATTTCGTTTTACTTGTTATGTCACAGAGCACATACTAAGTTAGAGCAATGCAGAAGTCCAAATGTCCTAGGCCAAGAGTCCTTCCACTACACCACAGCAATTCAAATCAAGACACTCCATACTGAAAAAACACTGTATTTTATATTTAAGTAGGCCAGAATAAACCCTGAGTTACTCTGTCTGTATGTTTATCTCAGTCTGGTAAAGAAAAAGATTTTAACCAGAAATTAGGCTTGCAGCCAAGCATGGCAGCACATGCCTGCAATCCCAGCTATTGCTGAGGCTAAAAAGGAGGACGATCACAAACATGAAGCAAGCCTGGATGACTGAGCCCCTGCCTCAAAAATTAATAATAAAAAGGCTAAGGAAATATAGTCCAAAGGCAGAACACTGCACTATCATGTGTACGGCTATGTGTTCAATCCCCAAGGAGGAAGGGAAGGAGAGGAGTAAGTTAGTTTCAGTCAAATTCAAATTAGGAGACTACATCCATTGGCTTAATCACCTTCTTGTCCTGAGTTCTCTTGTGTTAAATAGGAGCAGATTCTCTTCTGGTTATGGTTTAAATAGTACATGTGTCCCCCTGGATGTTCATGTTGAAACTGTATCATCAATGTAACAGTATGAAGTTATATCTTTACAAGTTTATACGGTCACTTACATGTGGCCATTTAAAAGAGCTAGAGAAAAAGGTGCAGTGTTCCTCTATGGAGCAGGCAGCATCACAGCCCCATTCTAGCAGAGAGCACCTTGGCCAGACAAGCAAACCTGCAAACACCTTGTTCTTGGACTTTCCAGACTCCAGAAGTGTGAGAAAATTAATGCTGAATCTGTGTAGTATTCTGTTCTAGGAGTACAAACTAAGATCCATTTCATTTCTGAAAATCAGGAACAAATCAATCATTTCTATTTGGTAATTCTCAGCCAAAAAGGAAAAAAAAATGAATACTTCTTTCATGGCTTGTTTGCATTTATCATGAAAAATAAATTATTTTTTAATCAAGTAGCCAGTCTATGCGCTTTAAATTCATTTCATTGTCTACTATTTTGACATACTCTTAAAGACAAAAAAAAATTAAAGATTAAATATTTAAGCATGTTAACTGAAATTATGGTCAGCCTTGCAATCTAAAAGTTATTTTATAAATGTCAAAAAAATTATGTCTTTGTGTTGTAATTCTTACTATTCAAGTCAATACATTCTAAGACCCTCCCTGCGCAACTTACATATCCATACATCTCTAAACACACATTTCAACTAATTTAAAGTTTTAACTTTTATTCCTTTGTAAGAAATGTACTTGAGGGGCTGGGGATTTAGCTGAGCAGCATAAGTGCCTGCCTTGCAAGCACATGGTCATGAGTTTGATCCCTGGTTCGGATAAAAAACTTAAAAAAAAAAGAAATGTACTTGATTAGTGAAGCTTAATTAAGTCTGCAGAAACTCCTAAGTTCCAGAACTTGACTATAAATTCTTTTTTGGAAGAGTACCATATTACACTGAAGAAGCTTTAGGGACTTTGGGTCTGCTCCTCCTTGTATAAATAAATAGGGACATGTGAATTAATTTCCCAATACATTCCTATTAAGAAAGCATTTCAGAATCTAGAAAATGCTGTAACAATTTAATAGGAGATATGGTAAATGGTAAGGTCTTTGAGTCAGACAAACCTGGGACTTGAATCTCAGTTCTGCCCTTTATTAGGTATAGGAGTAATATTACACTTATTTTACTCTCATTGAGCCCCAGCTAGATTTCAAACAAGAATAACAACATCTCAACTTAAAAGTTTTGAAATTTTAAGATAATTAACTCAAAATACCTAAACAGAACATAATACAAGGCAGACAGGTACTCAACAAATTGTACTTAGTTATCTCTACAAAGCAAACTATCTTTATTAGAGATGAAAAAGAATCAGAGATGAGAAGGAAAGTTTTTCAGCATTACTTTGGAGAGGATAAAGCAAACAGGAGAGGCTAGGAGTTATTGCTTTAGATAAGAAGGTCTCAGAAGCAGAATGTTAAAGAACTTCTCTTAGCAATGATAACTTGATTTCATAGAAAAGTATCTCTAAGGAATCTTGTATTTTCTTAAAGCAGGTAACTTTTCCTTTGAAGTCTTTATTCATTTGCTCAGCAGTAAATTTTCTTACTTAAAACAATAAAGGTGGATCCATTCTTTTCTCTATTTCTAAGTCTTAAATGGATGGCAATCAAATCCACAAGTCTTATTTGCATTTCAAACTTTAAAACTGACTTTAAAAATAAAAAGGAATGCTATCAAGTAGCAACCTCTGGATTAAGAGTTAAAGCAACTACAGGATCAGTTCTCAATGCTCTATAAATTGTTAGCAAATTGGACAAGTAGAACTCTCTTCATCTTTGAAAAGACTGAATGCTAAAGCATCTTTGAAAATGACTAGAGATGCTAAAGCAGTGTTAAGTAGAACTTTAAAAAAAATGAAATGTTCCATATACAAATGGCAACACAGAAACAGCTCTAAATGATGAGAGGAAGACTGAAAATACTCTATTCCTCCAAGTTCACTATAAGAGTTTCTGTAAGAATTTGAATATGATTGCCTTACAGGAAACATAACATTACTAATTGAAACTTCTGAGCTTACAATCAAGAAATTCTTCTAAATACCTCAGACCACTATTAGAAAGCAGCTAACTTCTCATGTTATCTACTCCCTACAATTCTGTAAAAGACTGCTATAGTTCCCATTTTAAGGATGAATAAACAAACCAAGTAATATTCGCTGAACATTGCTCACTACATGCTGGACCCTATTATGTTGTACTGAAGATCAATATGAAAGACTTGATACCACCTCTCAAGAATATTATGCTCTTAAAAAAGTATTCCTGGCTTACAAAGGGAGACAAAATGATAGTGACTATCATGAGGAAACTAAAAATATCTTACTTCTCTAAAACCAGAGGTAAAGAGCTGACAGTGAGTAAAGATACACTTTAAAGACTGTAATTGAAAGGAAAAATTAATGAAGAATCTTCACTTATTAACAGTTTTCAGAGTAAAGCCATAATTAGTTTTCCTGGAGAATTCGCAATAATCAGTTTAAGGACAGTGATTAAATTTTGAGTATCTCAGCAGCAAAAGAGGAAGGAAGAATACTAAAAACAAAAACAAACCAACAAACACACACCTGCCCTGAAACATAGTCACAATGAGACTACTACTGTGATTTTCAAAAACACTGCATTATGGCTTAGGAAATATGAGCAGTAAAGGCAGACAAGTACAGAGTTCCAAGATGCTTCCTGCTGATAGCAGGCAACTGGTAACATAGGAGGCAGTGACAGAACTAGAACTTGGGAGAAAGGACACACCAACATGAGGAAGGAATGAGCAAAAAGGACACACTATAAGCCAGGAGTGATGGCAGATGCCAGTAATACCAGCACTGTGGAAGGCTGAGATAAGATTCCTGAGTTTCAGCCCAATCTGGGCAACTTACTGACTTAGTAAAATAAAAAGTTAAAAAAGAAAAAAAAATTTAAAAAAGAGCTGAGGCTGTATATCAGTACAAAGGCCCTGGGCTGGCAAAGCCCCAAGAGTGCTAACAAATGAACGAATGAATGCTTGCATTTATTTAT